>JAOTOM010003357.1:0-150773 GCA_034440615.1 Ashinkailepas kermadecensis | reverse complement strand
GCAATGCGTCTAGGTTCTGATAAGGCCGCGCCCCAAAAAGAGATCGACAAAATCCAATGTCTTTTCCTATCCAATGGCTATCCTCATAGCATGATACAGAATAACACAATTTCGAGTATTGACACACAATGCTAAATGCAGACGTCGCGCGACAAGTCAATACACCCACGATACAAACGCATCCAGCTCACATGGATCCGCAGACACCACATAAATTAGTTTGGCATTTATCAATGATTATCTGACAAAAAAAAGGTAGCCACAGCCATCGCTAGGTGCACACTCAATGCGCGTAGCCTGGAAAAGCGCAAAAACACTTTCGGAGACATTTACTAAATCTGCCCTCGACCCTCCACCATGCCCTGCAGGCAATAGAGCGTGCCAATGCTGTTTGGCCTGTCTCAAAGACAGATGTTACACCAAAAATGTGGTGTACAAAATTAAGTGCGAGCTTTGCGCCTAAGGGACAGCACTCATAACTTATATTGTGGAAACAGCACACATGGTTAGGGACAGATACATGGAACACATCAGATATGCAAAGAACAAAACGAAAAACAGCCCTTTTGGAGAGCATTTCCCCACAAATCACCACGAAAACACCATGACTCCAACAACGCTCAGCAGCACAACCTTGCGGATTTGAAGACATGACAGAACTAAAAATTGCAGAATCCATTGAAACCAGGAACAAAAAGTCTCCCCTAAACACAGTGCTTCATGGACCCTCATAAAACCAGTTCCCTATACAATACGATACTGTACAGACACCACCTGCACTCGCCGACTTATTCACTCCGTAATCACCCATCGGCACAATCACTCATCCCATCATTCACTCGTTCATCCGCACACGCGAACACTTGGAGAGCATTGACGTATCATGGATATATGTGTGCATAGAGATGTACAGGGTAGATGTATAGAAAGGGTGTCTAGGGAAGCGACGAATATTATTACTCTGTTATTCTCGTATCACATGTACTTGTTACAATGCCCATTTAAATATGGTCGATACTGGGACTTAGATGATGATTTCGTCAATATTGGTAGACGACCTGATATATATACATATATATATATAATATATCTATTTATATATAGCATGTGTGTAAAATCATTTGCATAAAATGTACCTGCGTATTTATTCAGTCTCTGAAGAAGGGACATGCTCGAAATATAAATATAATGACAGATTTGTGATCCTATCTTACTTCATATGAGCACTTGGTTACTTTTTATAATCGTCTTTAATTCGACAATACTCAGTACAGCTTTCCGCAACATTGTCGATGTGTGAACATAATGAATAAATAACCATGATTGGTTGGTTGGTTATTGGTTTTACGACACGCCGACCGTTGAGGCATACTAATCAAACTTATAATTGTAGCTCTATTTTTCTGCATTTAATTTTGCTGAACTTGCATCAGAAATATTGTGTGACAATTATTTATTAGCATATACAGTGACTATATGCTATTATTCTAAGTATTTCTATTATGCTTAAGGAACATCTTCCAGCTCCTGTTGCTTGCCTGTCAATCTGATGACTTTATTATTATCTAATGTAGGGGACTGGCATACCTGCAGATACAGGCTTTCCTTGATAGGCCGCAGAACTCATCCTTGGGTGATGTGAAACTTGAGAATATGGGAAGCCAACCAGATGAGAGAAACAGGTAAGAGCATATCAAGCCCCATGCACTTGATCACCCATAGCACATGCCTTGATCTAATAGCACACATGATTGCGACTAATACATCATAGGTGTTTCTGAAATGGTTGGGATGGCATGACACATGAAGGACTCGAATGGATTGAGTGGCATACCACATTGTGCTCCATGCTAAATGTGGTGATTATTAGGACAGAGTAAACATTTGGAGGGGGCATGTTCCCTCCGAAAAGCATACAAAGTTACACAACCAATAGTCATGCATAACACACACATGACACACCTATATCTATCCCACTTCATCTACCCAATTTTCCATCTCCCCATTACACATCAGGAATTTATCCACCCTACTTTTAAACACATTCAAAGGAAGACTCACATCACCATGCATACCATTCCATTGATCAACTACTCTTGACTGAAAACGTGTTAACATTTAACTGTCTTACACTTACTTCACTTTAGTATTTGCTTAATACATGAAACAATTTGAAAACAATCATGATTATGTGGTAAAACACCAACTTTTTTTTACATGAATACAGTTGTCATAATTCAAATAAATGCAGACAATGCTATTTGTTGAATTCAAATTCCTCAAATGAACAATGCATCCAGGCAAGAGGTATAGAGAAGACAGATTCCTGTGATTAACTCAGTTTGGTGGTTATCTACAGAAATATTTATATTATGATATGGCTGTGGACACACACCATACATATTGTATATAACCCCAGAAGTTAAACATCATACATATGGTGTTCAACCCAACAGGTTATACACCAAACACACCAGACTCCGGTTCTTAGCATTCTGTTCCAAACAATGGAAGCAGTCAGCTAGATCCTGGGCCACTACCAACCATTGAGTGACATCACTGATGGTCTGATGTTATGCAACATTATATACTTATACAAATACATAATGGCATATATATGACTACAGTCACATAAATAATCTCACAATTGCATCCCAAAACCCTGACCTTGACCAGGTGGCAAAGGCACCTCTCTGTGAAGGCTGTGTGCATCCCTAGCCCCACATAGCAGTTTTATTTAGCTAGTCACTTTTCCAAATGGATAATATTCTGGCATGTGGGAAGCTCGATTGCACCCATCCCTCCCCTCTGCCACTATCAATACATTTTTTTAGCTGAAGGTGCCTCTGAGTGGAAAAGGTCTCTAAAAAATATTATGTACCCTGTAATGCCACCCAGTCAGTGAACCTGCCATCATGCATGCCTACTGATGACTACTGACATGACTTCAGGGTGTCGGTAACTCAGTGGTTAAGCTGAGAGTCTGGCGAGCCAGAGGTACGGGGTTCGATTTCCCGCGGCGTCCGACCTTCCTGCCAGGGTGAGAGGCAGGCGACACCATATGGCCTGAGCTGCTGAGTTTGTCATAAAGTCACAACCACCACCACTGCATGCCTACTGAGTCTGTGTTCATGCCCTACATTGTTTCAGATGATTAGGAATCAAAAGTATTTTATAGTAAGCATAGATGGTGCCAGCTCATTGCTGATGGTGCATCCAATGCTATCTTCAAGGCCTAGAAAATAGAGTATTTGGCTAATACATTGACATGTTGGAAAACACAACCATAATTATATACTGCAACATTGCATTTTTTTAAAACATGAATACAGTCATCATAATTCAAATAAATGCAGGTATATTCTTCATTAGTTTCCTTGAATGAACACTGCATCCAGACTAGAGGTATGGAGGACATATTACTGTGATGAACACAGTTTGGTGGTAACCTACTTAAATAATTATATTACAATATTACTAGTTTACAAATACATGCATCCCACTGTAAAACTAACAAGAAAAGAATGTCATTACAGATGGCTATGCCAATTGCAACTTCATTATGACACGTTTACCACTACGCAGCACAGCAAATGCATGCATCGCAGTGTGTGAGAAAACATAGTTCAGACCAAGGTAGTATATGGAGGCAAAATCATAAGCATTTATGCATCCTTCTGTGCAGGTTGCCTTATGATAAGCACGATACATCACCCGCTCGCTCCGTCATTACACATGGATATGGGCCACTTTCTGAACACCGAATTGACATCCCTCCATGCAGAGTATTGGTTAGGTTTCTATTTTTAATTTATATAATTTTCAGAAAATAAATTCCTTCACACTTGTCTAATTTTATTTTTTGGAGTATTTTTTCTCCAAAGGTAGGCTAGGCTAGGTTATGCTAGGTTATGCTGGATGATTTTTTTTTTTTAAACATGTCTTTTTATGCTATGATACCTAACTCAGCCTCTTTTTGGCATTATTTTGCTCACAACATGAAAAGTAAGCATTTGCACAGAAAACAAGTGGTCTGGTCCCATCATCTTAATCACCTTCAGAAACATGGCATTCTGAAGAAAAATTTATTAAAAAACCACCTTTTAAGACAAATTTCCCAGTGATGCCCTAAACAGAACATCATTAAGCTAACATCAGCTAATCCTGTCACGATTTTAAACATCACAAACAAGAATGACTCCGTAGTCTTTAATCACTTATACCTGATTAATTGCAGATATAATGCGATAAGCCACTCCATATTCATGATCGTAAACAATCATTAATTTCCAAAAGCGTATCAACACCTTGGGCCGGTTCAAAAGTCCCGACTCGATGATCGCTTACGATCTTACCTTCTTCACTCACATTTTTTACTTTGCTTCCAGGTAATATTGAACCTCCCTTACAGGCATGAAAACGCCAGCCACCCCATCCCCTAAAACCGCAACAGTTCAAACACGTTCAACTAGTTGTTTCACCACCTTACACTGTATCTATTGGAAGGTCCTGCCATCTGTTGATACAGAGAAAAGCTTCCGTTACTGCCTTGAGCATACTTTCAATAAAGGCGGCAATTATTCCGCCTTGTTGAGAGCACGCCAACTATTGTTGAACTTCTTGATATTTGGATCTTGGACGTTGCGGTTTTGGACCTTCGGTCTTTGGACTTTTACGATCCTTGGATGTTCGGTTTTTGGACTTTATTTACTTTGGACCTTCGGTGTTTGGACGTTATGATTCCTGGACTTTGTGTTCTTGGACTTTTTGTTAATTGGACTTTTCGTCTTTGGATGTTAGTTTTTTGGATGTTTCGATACGGACCCGTCTCTCTATTTTTTTTTTTTTTTTTTAAAATTTTTTAAAAAATTAAAAAAAAACTTAAAAAACCTTTAATGTTTTTTAAGAAAATTTTTTTTTTTTTTTTTAATTTTTTTTTTTTTTTTTTTTTTTTTTTTTTAAGGAAAAAAAAAAAAATTTTTTTTGGGGAAAAAGGAAATAAAGTAACTTTTGCGCATCATTTCATAACTGTACTGCAATCAAATTGATACAATATGAAACAGCCCGAGAGTCATACAGGGAAGAGGGCCCTTGTCATCCCCATGCCTTCCTGCGTGTCGCCTTGAATGGTACAAATGACGTCATCTGGGGTACACCTTTAGGGCCGTTTTAATGGTTTGGTGTAAATTAAAATCAAAATATTTTCAATTCAACTCACTTTCTAAATCTTCTAATATCGCGTCTGTTCTTTTATAATCTTGTTCAGCTGTTATTTTATAAGATTCAGTTAGGCTGCGAATTAGACGACCACCATCACGAAACGCAGCGTTTTAGGGGCACACTTTTTCTCAAATTCTTAGATGACGCGGTTGAGTCATAAATGGCGCAGTTGTTTACATAGCTCTCTTGTAAGTTCTACGTTTCATTTCACATCTTGTGTTCGCTGTCCGCGCGTTTAAGTTGAATTTGTTTTATTGTGTTGTGTTGTGGTGTATCTTGTGTGTAGTTGCACGGTTAGCTGTAGATTTTGTTGTCGTTAATTAGTGATAGAAATTGAGATGTGTTCCGTATTAGGTATCTAATATGTTGATGCCGCTTATCATGTAGATTTGCAGTTTCAGGTAATTTCTGATTTCATGGAATGTCTTTTTCTAGCGCAATGCTTGTGAATGCGCTGAACATGATGTGAACACTTATTTCCTCTGCAAATGTATACTTTTTAGTTGGGAGGCAGCATACCATGCAAAAATGGGCTTGGGGTTGGATAATATATCATAAAAGGTAATGTTCCAAATGAAGAACAATGATGTAGCATAACCTAAACTAACCTAACAAAGTTTCTGGGCATTAAAAAAATGTTCAAACTCAGAAAGACCTAACCTTACCTAACCTATCCTGAACTGGTTTTGAAGAAAACTCAATTAAAAGAAAAATCACCCACACCCCCAATTTTTTTTCTACCTTCCCACAAAACCCTAACTTAGCTGAAATTAACTAAACATAACTCCCTTGTATGCTTCATGGAGGTATAATGTGTGTAAAACAAGTTGAGTGGTTACCTTAAACTGTAATAATATATCCTAGATATTGTGCTTATCCTACATATTGTGATTGAGATAGAGAAGGTGGCCTAAAATTCAGTGTCAGTATCCTATGGTTTATTTTTCAAACACCTGGAAAGAAGAGAGTTTTTCAATCAACATGCTTGGGGGACGAGTGGTCTTGGGGTAAGATGCTCGTCTCACAATCGAAAGGTTGTGGGTTCGAGTCTCACCCGTCGCTACTATTCGCCGGCGACCAATCGGCGTGAGAGATTGGCGACGCTATATGACTCAACGGTCGACGTGTCGTAAAAACCAATAACCAACCAATCAACATGCTTAAGTTTCCAAGAGATGGAAATACATGCAAGACTTAGTTGACAAAGTGAAAAAGAGCTCAATGAGTTCATCCAACCAACTCATTCATTTGGTCCAACCATTTTACCTCGGATGATTATGATCCTGGCTATCTGATGCAGCTGAAGCTGATGCTGCAATGGCAGCACCTGCCTCTTCCGAAACCTGGTGCCATTCCATGAATTAACCTGCCTACCAGATTTGTGTGGTATGCAGTGTTGAATCATGCATATCTGTTGTGCTTGCTGTATTTTGGAGAATCTTATCCTTGTATAGCTAAATGAAGAACCAGTTCAGCTAGTTTGGTGCCACTTCAATTCACATGCATATAGCACGACCACCATCAGTAAACTGGGACTGGAGCGTGACGGCCTTGCTGTCGTTGCCGGCTTCGTCGCCTACAAAATAAGGCGTGTCAATACAGCGCTTGGCTGTTCGACGTCTGAAGCACCGGAGGCGCTCCTGACAACTGTGTTCAGCTCTTCGCTCACCACCATCGGTTGCGGCCGGCTCTACGTGGCACAGACCTGGTAGACGGTGCTGGTAGACCAGTTTAATTCATATTTCTGCTCCATCATGGGCCCAACCTGCGCCGGCGAGGCCAGCATTGTGAGGCGCCTGGTAGGCGTCATCAGCAGCCGGCAGCCGAGGCTAGATGTCTGTGTGGCACGGAGGCTGACTCGAGTTGGGATGCATGTCCGCATCGGCTGGTTACACTATAATTCCGCTCGGCAGAGCGCAGAGAGGCGGGCATCTAGGCAGGTGCGCCAGCATGTCACCAGCCAGCGATAGGATGTCCACCCTCACACTGCCGATCATCTGTCACCGTCCCTGCTGTGTATCGTGTCGTGTCGCCCGGTTCTGCTCTTTTTCTCCGTGTTCGCTGCTGCCGCCGTGACCGCCAGTTAGCGGACTGGCGGCGCCCCCTGTGCTGCCCGTCCTGGCGACACTTGGCACTGCTTTCGTGTCACCCGATCCTACCGTATTGTTAGCGTGTTTTGCTGTTGCGACTGTGACCATTGTCGGGTTGGCGGCGATCCCTGTACCGGCCCGTCCTGGCGGCACTTAACAATGCTCTCGTATCGCCCGGTCACGCTGTCCTGTTGGCGTGTTTTGCTGCTGCCGCTGTGACCAGGGGCAGACTAGCGGCGCTCCCTATGATTGCTCGTTCTGGCTGCACTTGGCACTGGCAGTGCCATGTAGCAGGTTTGGCTTATGCCACTTCATTGTTGCTTGTATCTATCATTTGGCCTATGATCATTGATTGGAAAGAACGACATGCAAAGTCCCTTTGCTCCACGAACTTTGATTGCGATCCTTCATTCACGCTCTGAACCGGAACCAACACAGAAGCCGACTAGGTCGACTACGCCGACGCGTAGGAGCGTTTTGGAATGATCCAGATCTAGTCCTGAACGCATTGCTTGGGAATGCCACCAATACATGACTGGCCGCTTTTGGAGCCCCCATGTTTTCAGTCCGTCCGTCGAATGTAGCCTCCTAACTAGAGTAAAATTTGACTTACTTTTGGGAGGTGTCAGCCCCCTTTAAGACTGACGTGAGCCCACCTTCCCCCAATAATTTCATATTTTAACATGTGGCGCTAATGGGGCCTCTCGACTGAAGGTCTTCCTGTTACCTCCAGGTATTGCGTCCCCCAAATCATTTTCTGAAAGTTCCACCCCCGTTGCTGAGCTGGCACGGGGGCTTACAGATGTCCCCATAAAAGGAATGTCTGCCTCTCACGTGCTCCCTATGGTACTATCGATCTGATAAAAAAAACAATTGTCACCTTCCTTGACATCTAAATCAGGGGCGTTGCCGCATATAGAGGGGGATGAAAAGGTGTTTCGGTTAATTACTTTTGCCATGCAACACCACAAGCACAATGCTAAATTTGATACAGATTGGGGCTCTTCCCCCCCGCCCCCATCCACCTGGTTCCATCATGGCGACGACCACGCTTCAGATACGTCCTTACTGCATCCCGCCGCAGTAAGATGTTAATTCTCTGCCGTATTTGACTTGTCCTACCTCCCTTTGCACGCTGTTTCGGGTATAATATGCGTATGAAAGGTATTGGAGATCCCTTCCGGGACTATGACGCTCTAAGTTTGCACCTAAACCTCTTAAACTCTCGTTTTCTCCCCCGTAGTGTACACACGTTGCGTATCTTCGAAGCGTGTAAGCGCTGGCCCATGTTAAGTGTGTACCCCTGATGACGTCATTTAAGGACCTGCGCAAAAAGCTGCGCAGTTGGGATGACGCCACCTGGTATATATCGCCTTGGGTAAACGTTGTAATAAAAAAGGTAACCTGGATTGATCCATGTCGCGCGAAACGACTTGTGTTCATCAGTTTTCATCAGGTATAATACGGTGTTATGGTGGTGGTTTTTGACGAGTAATTCCAAATGGAAGTCAGCAGGGAGGAAGAAAATGGAGATGCATTGATCATAGACCTTCCTCCCAAAAAATTGAACGCAATCCTAGATGCAAGAACTCGTAATGAAGGACATATTTTTAAGTTCCTTTTTGAGGTACCATCATATGAAACCTTCTACCAAGACTGTATTTTGGAGAACTGTCCATGCATTCTAACAAAGGGTACTACTGAAGAATGGGGTGCTACCAAGAGCTGGGTGGATCAACATGGAGAACCAGGACTGCAAGATTTATGTGAAATATATGGTAAATGAAGGGCTGTGGTTACACACCATGCATATTGTGTAACCCCAGAGGTTATCCACCAGTAGTATTGGTTAATGCGTTTTATTGCAAATAATTTAGCTGAAGAACATGTACATTTGGTAACTTTGATTTTAAGGTGTTAGTTGAATTTTAGGAGAAAATGTTTATTATCACCTTGATGAGCACAATGATGAGGAACACTCATTGCCAGAGTGGGAAACTTACTTTCCGGGTTGGTAGTCGGAGTGCATACCAATTTCTTCCGGAGTACATTTTCATGGACATTATTTTTGTATGCATGGAATCTGTTTACCAGTAACCGACCGGAAAAACCTAAATCAGTACCTACATAATATGCATAAGTAATATCATTCTCATTTTGGGTCAAATCAAATGCCAAAACATACAAACAAAGAAGTGAACAATGGATGGCACTGCCCGGCAGTGACCCGTAATAATCGGCACTGTTTTGTTTCTTATAACGCACAGGAGAAATGCGTTTTCCTTTCACTGTTCGTCTCAGTACAAGGCTAGCCATATGAAAAACAAACAAAAATACTTCACACTTCACCCTCAGCTCAGAGCGCATACCTACCTACGCAGCCAATTTCCCACGTAATACTAATGCAACTCCGCTACCGCACACGCCACAGTTGGATGTGATGAAATATATGCGACATTGTATGCGACACCTCTTTACAAATCACTAACCTTGGCAGTATGTATCGGCCGAAAGGTAAAGATTACTGGGAATTAACCCTATGGTGCAGGGCAAGTGACATTGTATGTACTTATCCTTATTCGTGTCAATGCCAGCTCATTTTCACTTCTTATCTTTGATGCTCAGTGCCCAGTAACCATCTGTCCTAATAACTTTCCACCTTACTGACCTGCCTGGCCTCTTTCTGTACACTTGAAGCACTTGCATTTATTTTCCTATACCTGCATGCTCCAATAACTGGCCTATGTTCAGACTGTCTCAGCTGTTATGCATATATTATAATTGTTGTTAGCATTAAGCATTACGTATCCAGGCCTGGCAAACAGTTCACTGGGCAAGCTGTGGTAACAGTGGTGGCCAGTGCCACCACAGTGGAATCCTGTCTCTTTTCCTTCCTCCATTATATCTGAGGTTGACCCCACTTCTATGGTGGTACTGTTAGATAGTGCACATCACGTGTGTACTTGGACAACACACCCCCCTGGCTTTAGAACAGCAAACCCAACCACACCACAGCACCTCCAGTGGTAGCCACCCCTGAACCTATGCCTATCCATGTTCCTAGGTGCTACATGGCAAGGATATTTTTCTTAAAATGTGACATCAGAATCTCAGTTTGCACTTTCCAGGATGAATTTGTCTTAAAAGGTGTTTTTGGATTGTTTGAAATTTTTCTTCGGAATACCATGTTTATGAAGGTGATTAAGATGATGGACCACTTATTTTCTGTGCAAATTATATGTTTTGTGGATTTTTGGGTGTAAAAAAAATCCAACAAAAAACCTAAACTAACCTAACCTAACCAAACCTAACCCATTTGCTTGCTTCATGGATGCAAATGCATGTAAAAACTTTTCTTGTTACCACCTTAAAACACAATAATACTGAAAAGTTTTCTTTTTTTGCACACAAAATTCCCCCCAAACAATTGGGATATTTGTCTTCAAAAGCAGCTTAGGTTAGGTTAGGTTGGGTTAGGTTTCTTTTTGAATTTTGAAAATTTTCAGAAAATATATTGCTTAACATTTTTATTTTCTTTTTTGGATTTTTTTTATCCTAAGGTAGGTTAGGCTAGGTTAGGTTATGTCGCATTAAAAAAAACATTTCTTGTTATGCTGTTATCTAATTCAATGCCCCTTTTGGCATTATTTTGCCCACAACCTGAAAAGTAAGCATTTGCTCAGAAAATATGTGGTCCTATAATCTTAGTCACCTTCATAAACATTGTATTCAAACTAAAAATTAAAAACAAAACCACCTTTTAAGACAAATTTACCCTTCCCAGTACATCTTGAGAACTATTTTACAGACCAGTTCATTGTCAAGCAACTCTATTCAACCTCCAAATGAGAGGATAATTTTCTGGATATGACAATGTTATGGATGTGAATAATCCAGGAGTAGCCAGGTTTTCCAACCCTGTTAGTTCCTTACATACCAGCTCTTGCATCTTCACTATGAGTGTATTTGTCATATTACTTCACTATGAGTTCACTATGAGTCTTGGTACTGACACTGGAATAATTGGACATGTAAAACTGTGAGGATCTTGAATTTAGCATACAGTGTAGCTGCATGAATGGGGATGCAAACAGGATTTTTGGTAAATGTATGGAATGCCACATGTGGGTCACAAAAGTGTTTTCTAGTGTTTTCTGATGTGATTTGAGTGTATTTGGTATTCATTTATTTGGACAATTATTTTGTAGTAATAAGCAATTCAAGTTGAAGTACAGATAACACCTGTACCAGTCATTTCACAAAGAAAAGTACATCAACATCAGTCAAATAACATAATGAGTAACACCAGAAGCATATATTTGACTATGGAGATACGTATAATCCCCCCTCAACAAATATTGTAAAGCTATAGAAAAGGGGTTTAGATGGGGTAATATATAATGAAGAATAGTGCAAAATTACAACAAAAAGCCTACTGATGTTGGATCATCTAATATCATTGTCACCAATAGAGTTTACATATGTGATGTCAATTTTATGTGAAATTATTTTATATAGTGAATATCCTGCTTATAGGTGATTTTCCGCAGAAATTATATGGGAAGATGTTGCTATGTTGGCTTGAACAAGTCAATTTTCTACATTTGTGTTCTGATTTTCACTTGGGCTTCTTTTATATAAATGCTGAGATACCAATAAGTACTTGAACTTTTTATTTCCTGAAGAAATCAGTATCAGATTCATTAAAATTACACTATGAAACACCAGAACACATTTTGAAAACCAATAATTGGCCTAGGGGCTTCTGCATATTTTCCAGATTTTATATAGGGCTGGACTAAAACAAAAAAATTTGATGAAACTGTGGCTGTTACCAGTTCGGGTTTTGCATGGTGAAAAATCTCAGTTCTGGTTTGATCTAGTGTATTTTGGTTGCTAAGTGGGTGGAGGGGCTGGGCCCCCAGCACCCCATCCCCCCACTGGCTCTGCTGTGCATAAACATGAATCCTTGGTAAATTTTACATTGCTGGCAGATTTGAAACAAAAATGTCTCAATAGTATGTTTATAAACTGATGAATGGGTGCTAAATGACCAATGCAGTCGATGTGCCCTAAAGCCCAAATAACTAACTAACAATAAACTGATGAAGATGATTTGACACTCATTTCCATCACAAATGCCCATTTTTTCCGTTCGTGAGCAAAATACTACCAAAAAATTAATTGAGTAGGGTAATATATAATGAAGAATACTGTTGGCATATCAATATATATAATGAATGACACATAATTAAAAATAATGTGGGGATAGGTATGGCCACCAGCCATCCCTACTCCCCCCCATAAACCATGCTATATTTCAATGAAGATAGCTTGAGTTCCTGTAGCCACCATTCCTACCCAAAACACCTCAACCAGAAAACAAGTTATAATATCTTAAATGTGCAATACTTGTTTCCTGTGTAATCAGAAGTGGCTGGATGTTTAGCAATTAATGATACATAAGTGGGTGCTGACAATGTGACTTACATCCATTTCCAGGGAAGTTAGAAGTGCCTGTGGCCAACTGCTCAGAGAAGTATTTTGATTCACAACCAAAAACTGAGCAAACACTTCAAGAATATGTCAACTATATGCAACATGAGAGCCGACATGAAATACTATATTTAAAGGTATGGCAAAAACAGGAGTATTGCAGATGGTCATTCAAGCATTTTAAAATTTTAAAATTTTCTTCCCCACTATAATTTGTACGATTCACTATTGTGCCTGGGCATGCACCACATTCATCTGCATCCAGTTATGTTCCATACTTCATGTCTGTGTAGCAACAATGAAGAGTAGGCTTGTCTTCATCTGTAATTTGCAGGACATCACATCTGGGTGTAGCGAGTGCCAGGCATGAGGAACAAACCAACATTTTGGAATTATTTGATGTGTGTTTTATATACTTTTGGGTGGATAATTGCCCCTCAATGATTGATTCCCCCTCCCCATTCATTTCATAACTGCCACTGTGCTGGGGTGGCATGAACTCCAGAATCTTATATAAAGTGCACCTATGCTTTTTATGTTTCTGCTGCCTGCAAGGAGATGTATCACCCTTCAGGAGGATGTCCTACATAGTATCTTGCAAGTTCCTTGTGCCCTGTACTGAGGGGTATGTCCGCACAGACACCACCTCTGTCTGCTCCATTCTCCGCCATTAGTGACCACGCAGCAGACGCTGTCGGAGCGCCCGACGCCCGCCCGACTCGCTCTGTCCTCGCCAGGACTGGCACTTCCACAGCGCCCAGCGGCGCCTGTGTCCGTCCCAGCCGGCCGTGTACAGCACGCCCTCGCTGTTCTCCTCCGACTGGCTCAACGAGTTCTGGGAGTCGCGGCCGGAGCGCGCCGACGACTTCCGCTTCGTCTACGTGGGAGTGGCTGGCACATGGTGGGTGGCTGTGCGGCTGAACGCACGTGACATGCATGATGTGTTGCACTCACGGGCCACGGACGAGACACGGACCACGTGTGTACTGTGCATCTTTCACCCATGGAAAGGTGGAAAGGAAGGTGCTGCAACATTCAGCTTTGTTGTTGTTTGTTTGCTTATTGGGTGGTTTACGATACACTTTATGCACGATCACGGCTAATGGCGCCGCCCACACTGTTTTGCCGGTGGGCCGTGGGGTTGGGAAATGTCCCGAGTGGTGCGAGTGTTGAAACCGGGACCCTGGTATCCAGAGTTCAACACCTTATCCACTCGGCCACCCACTCCCATTCATTCAGCGTGACACATCAGAACATCGAATCTCACCTGTCGCTACTCTTCGCCCGCGACCAATCGGCGTGAGAGATTGGCGACGCTATATGACTCAGCGGTCGACGTGTCGTAAAACCAATAACCAATCGACACATCAGAACAGCTGGTTGAGGAGAATGGGGCACACCGAGCTTCTTGCCAGGTTAGGATGTGCTGCTGACGCCCTGTTCTCGTAAGCTTCCGATATATGTCCGTTGTCGTGCGTCGTGTTACGCGTGGTGGTGGAAGGTGGGTTCGAACTGCCTCGAGTTAGCGTAGTCCAAATCATCAGCGTATTCTAGTCCCAAGTTTTTTTTATCTGGTAGGACAACGTAAATGTAGAAAACAAGTTATTTCGATAAGCAGGGGAGGGAGGTTTCAAGGACGATTATCGGAAGGTCGACTTTGCAAAGCATTTGGGGAAATCACAATTTCAAGCCATTGTGTGGGTATTCCACCACTCACTTCCTCACTTTCAGTGTATGTCATCAATTCAATTCGATGCAAATTAAAGCTTTAGAGAAAGAACGAAAGAAGATAAAAATACGACCGTGGGTCGGAGGCATCACACACGTGTCGCTCTTTTGTCTCCCCACCCGCCCTTCATTTTTAGTTCAGTCTTATTATTTGTCTGTGCTGACTGAGGAAATGGTAGACATGAATGTTTGACGGTCGTAGAAAGTATTATAAATCAGTTGGTTTGCTAGTATATGGCATCCGCAAACTAATAATTGTCTGATGTAGGGCGAGCAAGTGGAGCACTTCCAGGTCCTCCTGCTCGACAAGCAGGTGGAGCCCTTCCAGGTCCTCCTGCTCGGCGAGCAGGTGGAGCTCTTCCAGGTTCTGCTCGACGAGCAGGTGGAGCCCTTCCAAGTCCTCCTGCTCGACGAGCATGAGCGCCCTGCCAGGTCCTCCTGCTCGACGAGCAAGTGGAGCCCTTCCAGGTCCTGTTCGACGAGCAGGTGGAGCCGTTCCAGCTCGACGATAAAGTGGAGCCCTTCCAGGTCCACCTGCTCGACGAGCAGATGGGGCCCTTGGGGACGAGTGGTCTAGGGGTAAGATGCTCGTCTCAGAATCGAAAGGTTGTTCGAGTCTCACCTGTCGCTACTCTTCGCCCGCGACCAATCGGCGTGAGAGATTGGCGACGCTACATGACTCAACGGTCGACGTGTCGTAAAAACCAATAACCAGATGGGGCCCTCCCAGGCCTTGCTTGCAACTTAAACTAACACCTACCGGAGGGGCTTCGGTGCTGTTTTTGTTCTGCCAGTACAAATAAATAAGCCTTGTGGCTACATCAGTGGGTGTTGTGCCTCATTTTCAGGACGCCGTTTCACGCGGACGTGTTCCGCTCCTTCAGCTGGTCGGCAAACGTGTGCGGCAGGAAGCGCTGGATCCTGCTGCCACCTGGCGAGGAGCAGAAGCTTCACAGTCTGTCTGGCATGCCGTACGATGTCGCTACTGTGCTGGATGCCGAGAACTCGGCAGCTGCCGTCAGTTCCACGTCACTTTCGGAGGCCAGCGCCGCGGCGAGTGTTGAGCCGATTGTGTCGCCGGGTGGCGTGAGATACTATGACGTCATTCAAGAGCCAGGCGAGGTAGTGTTCGTGCCGTCCGGGTGGTACCACCAGGTGTGGAACCTGCGAGACACCATCTCCATCAACCACAACTGGTTCAATGCGGCGAATGTCGACCGCGTCTGCCACCACCTGCTGACGTCACTCGATGACGTCAGAGCCGAGCTGTCGGACATCGCGGACGACTCGGATGAGTGGTTGGCGCAGTGCCAGACGCTTCTGAAGGCCACGCACGGGATGAGTCTGGCCGACTTTGCCGAGCTGCTGTGCTTCGTGGCGACGCGCCGACTGGCGGGTCTCGCCGGCTCGCCGGTTCGGGGTCTGGACGGCGCGCTGTACGGCAGGGGGCATATGCTGTGGGATCTGAGGTGCGCAGGCGACGCCCTCAGGCGTCTGATGGGCGTGCAGGACGTCGGGCGGCTCGAGTGCATGAAGCGGTGGCGAGACGAGGCGCCGGCGCTGCTCGACCGGATCGCTGTCGAGTGCAGTCGGCAATGATCGGCACCGGGGAGAGGTCTGGGTGGTGAGATGTGAAGTGCAGCGATATTGAGAATCGTACTGGAGCTACGATGGTGCAGCAGTGCTGTGGGGCTGAATGTGAAACTCGCCTCGCCCGAGCGACATGTGACCCACGTTGGACGCAATACGCGACGCCGGGGGTGCATTGCGATGCTTCCTGTCATGTCAGTTCCTTGTGATATCAATAATCATGGATTGTTATATTCGCGGCTGTGGCGGTTTTCAACAGAGAGTTGCGGTGCTTTATTCATGAGCGTAGTTGTGGGCGAAGCAAGTGGCATTCACATGGCGTGTTGCTGTTTCTCGTTCTCTTTGATCCTGAACGTTCGATGCACGTGTGTTTGTCCCCGTGTTTTCAGTAACGCGTTTTTGTCCCATGTCCTAGTGACGCGTGCCTGTCCCATTGTTTTCAGTGACGCGTGTTTGTCCCCGTGTTTTCAGTAACGCGTGCCTGTCCCATTGTTTTCAGTGACGCGTGTCTGTCCCCATGTTTTCAGTCTAACGAAGGGGCATAGTTGGACCACAGCTGGTGATTGGAGGCTGCTGTGTGCACTCACCATAGTGTGGTCTGGCGAGTTGAACGCTTCCAACTGCTTAAGCATCATTCAAATTGCAAATATTATACATTGCAGGCCATTTTGAGTTTTTTTTTCTTTGGAGGAGGGGGGACTCAACACTAGCATCTCACATGAATTATGTTTTGGCAAGGGACATTTCAGACACAGCCAGAACCTTTATTATTGGGACTTATGAACGTTGCTTCAATATTTATAGCTCTTGTCGTTGTGATCCGAAAGCTTAGCAAGCCGTCCCGGTCGTTTTCATGACAGAGGCTAGCAGTATGGGCGCGAATGATCAACTCTGGTCGAAGCGCCCTAAAGCCAGAATAACTAACTAACGAGGCTAGCAGTTGCGTCAGAGCGAAGCCCCGCCCCCGTTCCTCGGGCGGCTGAATGCTCGCCGGAAGTGCCAAAGGTCGGCCGTTCGCGCGTTAATGGGCGAAACTTGCAGACTGCTGGCGGAAAGCCCCGACCCGGGGGAAGATGGAAGACAAAGCTAAGAAAGCAAAGGCGGCTACCAGCAAGCGGAGCATTTCGCCGCATGTTGCTGAGGAACGATGGGTCCCAGGAATGGATGGGCGCTGAATGATCTATCATGGTCAATGCGCCCTAAACCCTGATCACAGACACACAAGAAGACACGAAAATGATCTTGACGGCTGCATTTGATGGCACCGGGTCTGCTCCTCCAAAGTTCGACAGTTCGCTGTCGCCGCCCACCTGCGCTCAACGACCACCACATGGGTGGACGCGTCAGACGCGGGCCAAGAGCAGTCGGCAACCGAAGCCGTCCACCAAAAGACGTAGCTCCGATGACATGGATAAGAAGGCATAAGAATCCCAGCATTCGACTTATGGAGGCTGCGCAGTCGTGAAAAGTGGCGCGTGTCACACGGGGTAGGATCTATCATCTCCCGGACATGTCTGTCTGACATCTGCATCGGAACAGCACGTTGATAAGCAACGAGCTACGTTGGTGAGCAGCTGGAAAATATGGTCCAGCAGCCACCACCAGATCACATGGATGCAGAGGATGATGACCGGGGGGGGGATATGTGGCCGATATTTGGCCGAACACTAAGTAGGAAGACATACGGCCGTGCGGTCGGCACCGACGGAGTTAATCCTGGACAGTACCGCAGACACGCCGCGTTACGTCGGGAACCACGAAATCAGGAATGAGAGCTGGCGATTCCTGCAAAACGGCATCCGCTTCTGCAACATTACCACCGATGCCTACCCGTTGACAGCTGCGGATGAGTCAGACGTGGATGCGTTGACCTTCAGTGTGCACATGCTGCCCCGAATGGCGACTACGTCCTATCTGAGAACACTGGCGAGGAAGATACGGCGTCAGCACGGCGGTATCCACTATCGACATTCGCAGACGTATTGTGGATTCAACCACTGGGTCACGTTTGTGTCAGGAGCGAGACGAATAGTGTACATAGACTCCTGGACAACCGGTGCATCGAAATCGTCAACACCACCGCCACATAGCGTAGCGCTTGAACATCTCTTAGTCCTTGTGACCTTGTGCAAAGGGCCCATGGCCTGGAAAGACTAGGCCAGTTATGTATTAGGGTACTTCCACGTGGTGGTTGTTCTGCACCCAAGATGGTGGTCTTAGGACAAGTCCAGCAACAAGACGGCTCCTCGTATGGTGTGGTGCCATGTCATTTAGCCGAACCAGCGTGTGTGGTGGCTAAACTTCCATCCCGTCGTCACACAGCAGGCAAGTTCACGTCATCGCGACTTACCATACGGAGATGAAGAGGTGCTTCAAAGATTGTGGGTTCGAATCTTACCTGTCGCTACTCTTCGCCCGCGACCAATCGGCGTGAGAGATTGGCGACGCTATATGACTCAACGGTCGACGTCTCGTAAAACCAATAACGAACCGAAGAGGTGCTTCACTTGGATTTTTAAAAGCATTATTTTAAAGAATGAGTGCTGGAATACTGTTGACTTTTCATATAAGCTATATTTTAATCCAATGTGACTCATGCATTCCCAATTTTTGGTGCAAATTTCATGCATTAGTGTTCTGAACTTCAGACACTTCGGTGAATATTAATGCCTAGGAGAGCTTTGTCGCACATCGCTTCCGATAAGTTCTATATCCTTACACCGAGTGTACAAGCATGCAGATTCTACATCCTCATCCTGATGTAGACCATTCTACGTCCTTATCCTTATACCCGTGACGTGTCCTTGTATGTCTCAAACCAGTCAGAGAGCTGTTCCAGTGCCGAAGCCGAGGACTGATGTAGACAAAAAAAACGTCTGCACTATAACTGTATAACGCCAACGACCCAGATCAGCCTCAATCCAGATCATCACTACCCAGAGTGCGTTCAGCCGCAGCCTATCGGAAAGGGCGTTCCATGTGGGGCGCGATTGATCGCCATCCGATAGATGGTCTGGATCGTCATAATGCAAAGCGAATTTACGCCAAACAACAGAAGTGCTAGGTATGCGTCTCTGAAGCCATTAGTTACAAACGCTCCGGAGGAAATTAAATGTACCAAAAATGTTTAATAAATGGTTAAAAACGGTTGAATCAATTTGTAGCCAGGACATACTGGACTAGACCGTTTGTATATGTGCCCAAGACAATCTCGAAAACAGCGCTTTCGGTGCTGTCAAGTCGATAGGTTTTCGCGACGGGAGACCCGGCTGGAACCGCAATCAGCTGTTGCGGGCCTGGTTGCCCAATCTTACCCAGAACAGTGGTTCTACCACCAATATCAGAGGCTGGCGAGCGGACACGTCAGAAGGAATATGTATTTTTGTACAAACTGTAATCATACAAATCTGAGAAAATACGACCGCTCGCTGCCTTCATGGCACACACCGTACACACGGCAGCGACGACGCACAACGCAAGATCACCCAGCCAGCGCCGAGAGGTGAGCTCCGACAAACAGCTGACAGACATTTCGCCGACCACGAAACCGAACGCACTTTACACTTACGTGGTTCACAAGCCGCCAGAGATGCTGGCGTATTACCGACTCGGGCGGCGCCACCAGCCACGCGCAGCACCGGCGTCCACACGGACGCGCCTGGGGAAGGCCTCGGCTATCGACACTGCGCGGCGCCGTCCAGAGTGGCGCTCGTCACCGGCGCTGTCCGTCGAGATTCAGCGCGGGCAACGCAAGGGCAGACAAACACGACGGCGTACATACAGCGCTGGGGTGTGAGGGCCTCACGCCGCCCGCAACGGCAACACGTCCGGCGTCCACGTCCACGTCCGGTACAAACGCCGCCGCTGCCTCGTCACGCAGCCATTGTTCGTATCACTGCGCCACCGCGTGAGTACTGCACGGCGTCCACTCGTAGCTGCGCTGGCGCCTCTGCCGTCGCACACGGGCACTGCGAGTTCTAGCGCACCGCGCATAGATGACAGCACCGACACCGGGAGCCTCGGGCGCGGATTGGTGGGTGGTGGCGGCAGCGCGCACAGAAAGAGACAGACACTAGAAGAGGCCCTTTTTCTTCTTTTTCCCATCTACAGTCCTGCAAGAGAGACGGAGAGAGAACAGGCGTGAGGTTGGAACGCACGGTTCGCGGCGGCGTGACCGACCCAAAGCCAAGCAAACACCCCGCCCTGTGCCAACGCAGTGCGCCGGTGTGATCGGATCTCGGCAAGATCGGATCACACCTCGGCGAGCCAGTGTGATCAGATATCGGTGAGATCTGGCCGCACGTCAGTGAGCCAGTGTGATCAGAGCACAAGACGTCGGCACCGAGTGACCATATGCTACATGATGACAGAAAGAGACAAGGTGTCGGCGTCGCGTCGCGTCGCGTGATCACATCCCCGAGCCGGGTAAGTCGAGAGCGTGGATCAGCACAGTGAAGGCGTGTGGACCGCCACCGGGACGGGCCGGAGCGACGGTGCGGCGGCGGCGGCGGCGCGCCCGGTTAGACAGCGCGACGCTTACGTGCCGGGTTAGGCAGGCCATGGCGTCCGCTGCTCAGCGCGAGGCCGCGCAAACGCCGCATTAGATGGCATGCCGGCCGCGTGGGTCCTCGGCTGGCGTACGTTTGGGTCAGGAAGTGATACAAGCATCTGGGCTTAGGGGCGCATCAACTGCTACTAGTTATGTAGCTGATACAAGCATCAAATTCGAGTTAAAGGGTATCTGCTTGAACTATGGTTGGCAGGTTCCATCCACCAGGCGGTTATAGTCGGCGAAATACATAGTTTTAGCCGGTTGAAAAACACCACAGCATCAACATTATCGTGAAACGTGGCTAAAACTCAATATTACTGAAGCGCTTTCCTGACACCACGGGGGCTATAGTATAAAACAAGCGAGGAAAATGACGCTGATAACTGACCGTAAATATTCTCAACCAAGTTTACAGCTGATTTAATACATGGTATTGTACTACCGACATTACGTTACAATGAAAACCATTGTACAAGTAAAAACTTCAGAAAAATGAACATGTACGCGAAATACAGCCAAATCACTACATTTATGACATCAGATGTATTGCATAAATATATACTGGTTGTGTTACGTGCTTGGTAAATACATGTATACCCAGTAAAAACCGGGCTTAGCCGCTTAAAACCATTGATTTGGACACACTTTATCCATGCTTTGTTAGCCCTGGGTTGAGCAGAAGTAAAGCCATTCAGCAACGCCACCATTCCTTACATCTATTCCAGTGCTCAAAA
Source organism: Ashinkailepas kermadecensis (assembly GCA_034440615.1). Taxonomy (NCBI): domain Eukaryota; kingdom Metazoa; phylum Arthropoda; class Thecostraca; family Neolepadidae; genus Ashinkailepas; species Ashinkailepas kermadecensis. Next base: position 129,363 of record JAOTOM010003357.1, on the reverse strand, counting down.
GCCCGTCACAAAAATTTACCAATGAATATGCACAGGTCTTACCAGTATCCATCTATATCCTTTTAAGGCGTCCGACATTTATCGTCAAAATGATAGGCAAATGCACTACTTCGACACTGCAGTTATAAATATCGGAATGTTCCTCGGAATTACAACTACAATTCGAGCTGCAGTTTTTGGTAGTCCGATCCGCGTATGTCCACATACATCTCGCTAATATCCAACCAGATACACAGTTATGAATCCAAAGACGGGCCACCAGGCAATTTTCGCGCTGCTCGGACTACACGACGTCTAGTGGGTTAGTGCGGAGCGCCGGCAGAAAGTCTAGTCTACACCAGGCGCAGGCTGCCAACAGGAGGCCAACAGGGGCCGACAGGGTGGGCGGGCGGCCCGTCCGCGAAGGGCGCCGCCGCCGCCGCTATGTACAGGGTGTTAGCGTCAGTCAGCAGCAGCCGGGTGCAGAGTACCAACCCGCGTGTGGCCACGCTCAGTGCACGCCCGACAGCTTGGACACGGACACTTTCCAGCGGGAGCGACCGGCGCTGCGAACGCAAACGGACCGTTAGCGCGTGACGCCGCCACCGCGCGGCCGGGCCACGTCAGACGCGGACTCACAGCATGCACCGCCACCACGGTCAGACCGGACCACGCCGGACACCGGCTGGACACGCCACGCCATGCCCGCCACCGTGAGAGTCGGGTCGGGTCGGGTCAGGGTGAGCGGGGCGGACGCCGGCGTCACTGCTGCCGGCAGCGGTCCAGCTCGGCCGCGGGCCGGCGCGCCGGCGGCCGCGGCCCCGCCGGCATCGACAGCGTGCGGTGCAGCACGGCGGCGGCGGCGCGTGGGCCCGCCCACCGCATGCTCGCCCAGCTGTCGTACAGCCGGCGTCTGCCGACCGGCCCCGGTTAGTCACGTGTGGCGGCGACGGCCCTGCCCCCGCCCCCGCCCCAGACGCCACAGCACAAGGACAGCCGCCACCGGCCCGCCGCGGCACGCACTTACAGTGGCGGCCGCCGAGCCGGCTAGAACCTGGCCTTAAACTGGCGTGTCAGCGTCAGCAAGCTCGAGTGTTTGGTCAGGGTTCTGCGAACACCGGCGGCACGGTTAGCGGCGGTCAGACGTCGCGCCGCCCGCCCGCGGCCGCTCCGCCAATCAGAACGGTCGGCCGACGCGGCGACGCCAATGGGGCCGCCGGGCCGACGACGCTGACCAATGGGAGGGCGAAGGCGGAGCGATCGCGGAGTGGCGGGCGGCGAGGTCGGGCGAACGACTGATCAGCGTTACATCCTACCACAACCACTTCACACCAGCTGGATTAGTGTCGCACGGCGACGAAAACTCAACCCAAGCCTGAGAAAGGCGGCCCAAGAAATCTTAACAGCACACAGAAGTCAGAAGAAGCTCGGTCTGCTATGATGAAATTCACAGTTAGTTATTTGGGCTTTAGGGCGCGTCGGAGTCATTTGTCATATGGCGTCACCGTGTTGAAATTCAGATAGATTCACAGAAGAAGACGGCACACCTCGGGCAGACCTTCCACCGTGCTCCCATCCATCAACTGGTGCGAACCGCTGCGTGAGACCTCCGAGTGATGGCGGGGTGCGGGCGTCACGTGGCATAGCAAGGTGTGTGATAACATGACACCGACACATCACAGTGGTATCTCGTGCGCTGGCCGCCCAGGATACACCCGGTTCAGGGGCAGAAGGGCCGAGGCTGCAGTGGCCACGGCGAGCGTGAGATGTACCCACAGGTACATCAGCACTGGGGCGACAAGGCCGATGTGCAATGATACAGGGCAGTGATGGCACATCCGTGCAAGGCCGGGTCGGGGACTTCCGCCACGGGGACCCGGTTGGTTCGTCACTGAGGACAAGTGTGTTCTGACCACCTGCTAATGGCGTGACACTGTATGATAGAGGGGAATGACGGGCGTTGGTGGACAATTATTGGATAAAAAGATGGATGGGAGCGATGAGAGGGTGAGGTTCCAATGTTAGATGTTTCCCGCACGCTGCGCACCTCGGTAGAGTGTCAATTCAGCAATCACCTATGCTGACTACGACTGCCGTTAGATCTTACAAGCCAGAGCCTGCTCAAAAATGGAACACTCGTATCACTCTCTCTCACCACCGCGCCCTCATTATCACACATCAGACTCCTCCCGACCATGCGGAAATTTTGTGTGAAATTGGCACCACTCCTCACTTCCATTGTGGTCTGGTGTGAATTACACACCACACTAAACTTCCTGAGTGTCCTGGTGTGAGGTGTACAATATCACTCCCATCCCTCCTGTGCCCCAGTATGAATTGCACACCACTCTTCCCGTCCCGATGTGAAGTGTACAAAATTACCACTTCCCTCGAGTGCCCCAGTTTGAATTATACAGCACCCTTCCAGACTAGATAGTGTCCTGGTGTGAAGTGTACACTATTACCCCATCCCTCCAGTGTACTGGCTCGAACTCTACACCACTCTTCCAGTCCTGATAGTGCCCTGGTGTTAAGCGTACACTATTACCCCATCCCTCCAGTGCCCCGGTGTGAACCATACACCACTCTTCCCGTCCCGATAGTGCCCTGGTGTGAAGTGTACACCACTCTTCCCATCCCAATAGTACGCTGGTGTGAAGTGTACAATATTACCCCATCTCTCCAGTGCTTCGGTATCAATTACACACCACCCTTCCCGTCCTGATAGAACCTGGTGTGAAGTGTCACCCTCCCCCACCGCCTCTGCAGTTTCCTGGTGTGAAGCGGCACCACCCACTCCCCCGCCTCTGCAGTTTCCTGGTGTGAAGTGTCACCACCCACTCCCCGCCTCTGCAGTGTCCTGGTGTAAAGCGGCACCACTCACTCCTTGCTATGGGATTCGAGCTCGCGGCGCCGCAGCTCCGCGATCGTTACGCCGTTGAGCCGCTCCCACTCGTCGCGCTCGCGCCGGAACGAGACTCGTCGCTCCTCCAGCTCGCGCCGCTGCTCTTCCAGCGGTGCCAACATCTGCTCCTGGCGCCGCTGGAGCTGAAGTCACAGAGCAGTTAGTTATTAGGGCTTTAGGGCGCATCGACTACATCGGTCATGTAGCGCCCACAAAAAGTGCACGTCACTAGCTAGAAGAAGAGTTTGGCAAGTGTTGGAATCGGTTACACCAGAACATGGAAAACACTCCTCATGGCTTATGCAGGCATCATCAATTTCAAGCAGACGCTTGTCTCTATCACAGGGCTACACGCACTCGTTCTCGACATTTTGACATCCCGTCTACGTTTACGATAGCTACGATACAAAAGAAAATAACAGGGAATTAAGTGAAATGCAGGCACCCCGGGAGTTGTAGCTTGTCTTACATCGTCTTCCGACTCCTTGAGCTTGTTCCGCTTCTCCTTGACTTTCATCTCGAATACTTGCTCCATCTCGCTCTCCATCTTCTTCATTTTCAGCTGATGATCTCGCTTCTCTTCCTCCATCTGGGCCAGAGGGTTCCTGTTCGAAGGAAAACACTTTAGCACTTCACCACACACGTATACATTAAGTCAATATTCTGCAGCCATATTGCTCGTTACCGTAGCATGTTGAATGGGGATATACCGAAGAGGTACAATGAAAATGGGGGGACTTAATGGAATCGGGTAAAGATAAATAAAACAGACGAGTTCTGAACCTGCCTACTTTTGGTTTCCGATAACCCGAGTTGAACACTTTTTGGAAGTGGATTGGTGGCTAAAATATGATTTTTTTAATCGACAACTTTGTGGGCACATCAAGTACTTCACATGTCGCACAGTTACCCTTGTTTCAGATGCCATCAAGTGTACCAGAAAGGTGCAGCTCGCAGTGTCATGGGGCTATGGTCACGACCATGCAGCCTGTTCCACGTATCCTGTCCTCAACGCTTACGGCGATCTGTTCGTACGTGTGTGCCAATACCTTCTTCTCATGTTACACGATCACGGGAGACGTGGAGCTTTTTGTTTGATGACAAATGATGCATGCCTCGGTACGATTCGTGGTCTGCATGAAACATAGAACATTCTGGACAGCTTACAATGGACGAGCTCCACCAACTACTTTTCGATATCGTCCAGAATTTAAACACTGCGAAACATTCCTTTGGACACCTACATGCAGACAACGCATGTAACTACGAGCGGACGACGTTTTCCCGACTGCATTCCAAGACCCTACAATTCCGCATGATGCAAAACGATGACAACCGCAACGCTAACGACAATGACGACAAACAACAAACAAACAAACGACAACTGACGTACAACGCCGACTGGCCATCAAGCTATTGCGTCTACGTGCGGCAATCACACCAAACAATCCCGACTCGATCCACACACGCCGCGACTCAGGCGACCTCCGCGGCCGCTCTGCAGCCGCACCTCGGAGGCGGACAGGGCACGCTTAGAACAGCAGGCCACACCACCGCACGAACGCTCGAGTGCCACTGCGGTCACGCAGAGCCGTCGTCTGACAAGCCAGCGCCGCGCCGCGTGCGTCTGTTCGCCACGCGCCGGCAGAGGCACTGCACACGGACGACATTCGCGAGGCAGCCCAGACGCGGCGGCCGGTCACGTTCGGCAAGCAGAAGCGGCGCCAAACACGTCGCGGCACGCACACGGCCGGCGGCTTCCCGGGTGGGACAAGGCATGTGCTGAGCGGCCAGCGTGGGTCACACCGTCAGAGACGAGCGCACGTGAGCTGTCAGCGTGAGTCGGACCGGCGCAGGCGAGCTCACGTAGCCCGCCAGCGTAGGTCGGACCGACACAGGCGGACACACGTGACCTGCCAGCGTGGGTCAGACCGGCACAGGCGGACACACGTGACCTGCCAGCGTGGGTCAGACCGGCACAGGCGGACACACGTGACCTGCCAGCGTTGGTCAGACCGACACAGGCGGACACACGTGACCTGCCAGCGTGGGTCGGACCGGCACAGGCGGACACACGTGACCTGCCAGCGTGGGTCGGACCGGCACAGGCGGACACACGTGACCTGCCAGCGTGGGTCAGACCGACACAGGCGGACACACGTGACCTGCCAGCGTGAGTCAGACCGAACACACACGTCGAGTGTAGGCCAACGGACACACGTGACCTGCCAGCGTGGGTCGGACCGGCACAGACGGACACACGTGACCTGCCCGCGTGGGTCACACCGTCAGAGACGAGCGCACGTGAGCTGTCAGCGTGAGTCGGACCGGCGCAGGCGAGCTCACGTGGCCCGCCAGTGTGGATCAGACCGGCACAGACGAACACACGTGACCTGCCAGCGTGGGTCACACGAGCGTGGCCCGCCAGTGTGGATCAGACCGGCACAGACGGACACACGCGATCTGCTGTGTGGGTCAGACGGGTACAGGTGAGCTCACGTGACCGGAAGACCGGGCGAGTGCACACAACGGCGGCGCTGCGCGCTACTTACCAAATGGTCATGAATGTGTTCATGATCCTCTGCGGGCAGAGGCTGGACGAGGGCACGGGCGTTACTGACGGCGGGGACCGACTGGACAAGCGACACGCCCACCAACAACCCAACCACACACACACACACACACACATACATGCAAGTTTTGGCGGCCAGGTTGGATGGTAGCGCTCCTTCCCCGCGAACCAAGCGACGTCACTAATCAGCTGACACGTCGAGTCAGGTGGGGACTTATCAGGTCCTACACTTCGAACACGGGCAAGATCGAACACAGCGGGCATTACGTTACACATCCCAGCTTCAGCCACCAAAGAGGACGGCCGCCATCTCCCGTATCAACATCATCTAGAAACTAAACTGAATATTGAATGCAGGCATGGAACATGCATGGACAGATCAGGATTTTAGCATCAGACATTCACAAAGGCTTATCGGAATTTCTTTCAACTGAAGGTCATGTGAGGACGCACGGGATTTTAATACCTTTTCATGTAACCGTCTCACCTTCAATCGAAAAACAGGTCAGTGCGGTGCACATAATTTTAACAACTTTTCCGCTCTCCGTTACCCCATGGGATGGATCTTGGAGACCGATTCGCCGCGTGCCAAGCGCAACCCGATTCGCCCATGACAGACTAACGTATCTGGGCGCAAATGGTCCGAGTTACCCCCTGCCCCCGAAGCACTCCCAGCATGGCACCAGCGCAGACCACGGAGCAGCGTTCGTCGCATCAGCACACGCGGCGCCACGCCTACATCTCCCCTGGGACGGACGGGCCACCGATGGAGCGCACGGGGCTGGAGTCAGGACTGAGCGCGCCACGCCCTGACCACCAGCCCGGCCCCATCTCGAGGCAGCGTCACATCACACTACCCAAGCTCGGCTTTGGGGGGCGAGTGTGCCCGCCCAAAATTCTTGGAGAGCCTGTCTAAGATATCACCATGCCAAGTTCCCCAAGCCCGGCCCTCGACCTCGTCGCGCCTTCAAACTCCGAGCCAAGGCTGATCACCTCACCAGTCCTCCAGTTTCATTCACCGCATCCCAACCCAGCTCACACTGTGACAACAACGTGGACTGGCGTCTCGATCGCGGCACGGCAGCGCTCCCACCAGCCCGCTGTGCGGCCCACTCACTTGTTGACGATCTTGGCGGGCTTGCCGTCGGTGCCGACTCCCGCCAGTTTCCGGCACCGGTAGTTCTCGTAGTGCACGGAGTTGGTGACGTCGCGCAGGTCCATCATGTGCGTCCGGATCTGCCGATACAAGTGACCCCAATACGAACCGGCTCCTCCCTTCCCTCAGCCATGTCGACAGCTTCTTTAAACGCCCTAGCTTGTAGGATTTACAGCATTGATACGAGGAAGGCGAGAGCCCGAGCACCAGCTTGACTACCAACTGCCAGTATGCTGACAATTCTGCTGGGTGTGCAGCTCCAGGCCTTTTGTGCATCAAAAAGCGAAACAATAATTTCCAGGTAGAGGTGTTCAAGATTTACCGGTCAGTTAGGGTCAGTGGTCCAGCTCCAGCTTCCAGGCACTACAGCTATGACTGTCAGCACACACTCCACCAGGTCATATTCTGGACACTAAAAATTCCCTCCGACAATTCGTAAGTCTGCGGAAGATGTATATACCGAAACCATCGCCAAATCGGAGGGAAATGATGGGGTGTTAGTTTGATATGCAGTACGCCTCCCATATAATTAGAAAACTGTGGCTGTTAACCGGTGTATTATGAGCATTTGACTTACGATGAAAGAGTTCAAATTCTCCCTTTGAACTGGCATGAAGTATATATGCACATCCAATGCTCAGAAACTCTGTAAGTGCCCTTACAAAACATGACAGAGGATCGCCCCCCCCCCAGATACTGCAACAGATACGGCAGCACGGGACGGCGCGGAGCGGTCGGCAGTCTCACCAGCCGTCTGCCCCAGCCACACCAGATATCTTTCCCAGCCTCACCAGTTGTTTTTTTTCCACATTCACCGTCTACCCCAGCCTCACCAACCGTCCTCCCCACATTCACCACCTGTTTGCCCCAGTCAGCCAGCTGCCACATCCAAACTTACTCAGGTCCCCAGACCTATCAGATGTTTTTCCCCAAATTCACCAACCGTCTGCCCCGGTCTCACCAACTGTCCGCCCCAGTCTCGTCAGCTGCCTGCCGCAGCCTGGTCAGCTGCCTGACCCCTCCTCACCAGCATGTTCCGCAGCGGGATGAAGTCGGAGTGCTCCATGCTCTCGATCTGTACCACGCCCCACGGGTAGCACCGGCCTCGCACCTTCTTGCCGTCCACCTGGCGGGGACAGCGACACACAGCTCAGTGTCCGCTCAGAGGCCCGAGTTGACGGCCACGAGCGACTGCGGCCACCGTACACATCGACAACAGTAGCAGCCAGCTAATGGCGGGGACAGCGACACACAGCTCAGTGTCCGCTCAGAGGCCCGAGTTGGCGGCCACGAGCGACTGCGGCCACCGTACACATCGACAACAGTAGCAGCCAGCTAATGGCATCAATCGTGACAACTGAAAACCGTGCTGCATTTGCTTTAATAATATATACACGGTATTTAATGGGATCGATGCTGTTCAAATCCAAGCATCTGACACGCACACAGTATCGGGTACACACAGCGGCGAGGACCGAAGGTGTCTTAATACGCCGCTTAGCTGACGGCATCAGCGCCATCATCACCACCCAGCACACTGCTGTGTCACACAACGCGATTCCGCTGGGATGGTGCCGACATGGCACGCATGGCACACTGTGTCGTGTCACACAACGCCATTCCGCTGGGATGGTGCCGACATGGCACACTGTGCCATGTAACACATCATTCCACTGGGATGGTGCCGATATGGCGTGCAGGGCACACTGTGCCATGCCACACAACGCCATCCCTCTGGCATGGTGCCGATATGACACGCAGGGCTCCATTATTAATGTAGAATTTCGTGATAAAATGATGCAAGATAAGAATGAATAAATCATGTAACAACAAATATCCAGCAGGGATGCTGAAACATGTGCTTCACGTCACGCTTACGCTGAAACATCCAGCTATAACTGGATCGACTCCTTGCTCAACAAGCTACTTTTTCTACGGAAGGATAAAACACCACAACAACGAAAAGCGAAAAACAGCATGTGCCTACTATCAGTTGTTATTCTAGGTATCAGACGCCACGACCAGTCACAGAACATGACAGATCCAACTGACAGATGGTTTTCTCCCACGTGACCGACCTCCACCACCGTGTTGGCGCCGACCACGGCGAACGGCACGCGCTCCCGCAGGCCCTTCTGCGCCCGCGCCTCCTCCTCGTCATCACAGTCGGGAAACTCGTACATTCGGATCTTGTGTTGCGCCACCTCGTTGAGAATCTGCCGCCAAAATTGCGTGTGCTAGAGTGGCTGATTGGTTGGTTATTGGAGTTTAGGGGCGCATCGACACTGTTTGTTTGTTATTTGGGCTTAAGGGCGCGCCGACTACGAGGTCATTTAGCGATGGACACTGCAGTGGTCATGCAGCGCCCATTGCTAGAGAGTGGAAACACCGGGCACATCGAAAGCAATAACACAGACTATGAAGACCAGTATGACTATATTGAACCAATGTGAAAAAATGGCATACAGATGGTCCCAAATTAATCAATGTGAGCACAAGGGCTCGAAGTTGCCTGAGCATGATTCCCGTGTTGGGATATTTGCATAACACAGCTCCTTCGACTCTTAAGCCGAGTCGACTTACCTCAAGCACAGTGCCCACTCACGGTTAATCTACCAGCCTAACGCAAGTTAGCGACTCCCAGCTTACGAAAACAAACATGCAATTATCTCCAAACACCCAACTGGCTTTTGCTGGATGTGAGCAATTACCTTTATTTTCACCTTACCAAACTAAGACTGAACGAACTGGCCAACATCAGCAAGTCATCTGTCAGCCAACCTGCCAGCTGGTGTTCTATGAATCCCCTGCACCAGAACGTATTCCAATGGCTAATCAGCTGGGATTAATCAAGTCCGTGGTGCGATCCAGACAGCTCCGATCACCACTATTGCGCTCCGAAGGCCAGGACGAGGGCTGTACGCTCAACTGCACCCGCCCTGGACGCAGCACCCTCACAGCACTCCCCTCCACGTCCGAGAGCACGCGGCCGGCGCCCACCTGCTTCTTGAAGCGGATCACCTCCTCGGGCGTCATGGTGTCCGCCTTGGCGATGACGGGCACGATGTTGACCTTGTCGTGCAGCCGCTTCATGAACTCGACGTCGAGCGGCTTGAGGCCGTGGCCGGACGGCGCGATGCAGTAGATGCAGCAGTGGACGCGCGCGTCCACCACCTCGGTGCGCCGCACGCGGCTCTCGGCGTTCAGGTACTCCTCGTAGCGTGACTCGATGAACTCGATCACCGGCTGCCAGCTGGTGGTGTCGGGGGCAACGTCAGAGCTTCCCGCTAGTGGCAGCTGCGGTACAGGGTCGGTTGGAACACCAGCTGATGGTGTCGGCACGTCAGACAGAGCTTCCCGCGTGGCAGCGCGTCAGGGTGTGAACTGGTGTGGCTGAAGAGCTTGGCGTCAGGTTCACATGTGGTACGGTTGCAGTGGCAGCGGGAGGGTGGTTGGAACACAGCTGATGGTGAGCATCAGAAGAGCTGCAGGGCCGGTACAGGGTAGCTGTGTGGCGTAGAGAGCTGCGTGGCACGCAGGGTGTGAACTGGTGCGTCAACAGAGCTTCGGCCGGTAAGGGTCTACTGGGCCGGCAGCTTGGGACGTAGGGTCTGGTGTAGTAGCAGCGCCTGTGTGTCCGTGTCACGCAGAGCTCCCGCTAGTGGCAGCTGCGGTACAGGGTCGGTTGGAACACCAGCTGATGGTGTCAGCACGTCAGACAGAGCTTCCCGCCAATGGCAGCTGCAGTACAGGGTCAGCCAATACAGCATCTGACAGCGCCTGCAGTACAGTCACTCTGAACACCATCTGATTACAGCGACCCGGAACACCATCTGACAGCAGAAACAGTAGTCAGCTGGAACGTCATCTGACAGAAGCAGTAGTGCAGTCAGTTGGATTGCATATGGAAACAAGCGAAATATGCCATCGTGTGATTGCACTACAAATCAGACAGTGTTTACTCACCAGTTACTGTTATCCACGGCGTCGCCGAAGCCAGGGGTGTCGACCACCGTCAAATTGAGATTCACTCCGTTCTCCTTCATGTGTACCACCGTCTTCTCCACCTGGTAGTGGTGCAATAAAACCCAGTTAAACATAGCGCTCGCGAGGTGGCACCACAAACAGCCGTCAGTAACCCGCCGCGCCGGCACAGACTGGCAACACGTGACAGATCGCTTGATGGATACTCGCTGTGTGAAAGTCTATTTGCGGCGGTCGCAACAGTTCGCCGCCGCAGTTTCGTCTCAGCACGCCGCACGTCAGCAGGACATCCCAGCTGCCGACAGCGACAGAAAGGCAAAACATATTACGTCACTGGAAGACCGGCGCGCTGTTGCGGCGAGTAAAAACACGGCACTGTTATTTGGCCGGCCCAGTTGTGCAACCACGCAGAGATGCGACTCGCTGATGGCACAGACGGTGCAAAAACGTCGACATGCCAGCCGTCGCCGCTGCGCGCGCAAACAAACGTCCAGCATCCATGACGCCGTCAGCTAGGCCAGGCGGTGAGTCATCATAGCACGACGGTCCCGGCCAGGCGGCGAGTCATCATGGCACGACGGTCCCGGCCAGGCGGCGGGTCATCATGGCACGACGGTCCCGGCCAGGCGGCGAGTCACCATGGCACGATGGTCCCGGCCAGGCGGCGAGTCATCATAACCGAATACGGAGAGGATATATTTGTCTTCATACTTATGACATCAGAATCCCAGCTTGCACTTCCCAGTGAATCTAGAGCACTTTATCACAGATCAGTTTATTGTCAAACAGCACAATTCAACCTCCAAATCACACAAAAATGAGAGGTTAATATTCTGGAGAAGATAATGTTCTGGAGGCTAAAACATCAGGAACAGCCTATTTTTCAACCATGCACTCACCGCCACAGTCTTCTTGATTCTGAGAGATGGTCCCGGGTAGTCGTTGTTGTAGATGTCTGACATGAACATCGAGTTGACTAGTGTAGATTTGCCCAGACCGGACTCGCCTGCAACAGAAAATGTGTGTGCATTGGCCACGCCACGGCTTGAAGAGAAACATGTGGCAAACATCAATTAACACCACCGCGTCAGCTATATCGACCAAGCTTAGCTACCTAGCGCTAAAAATAGACCATCACTATGCCTAGAATTAAAATCAGCTACGTGGTCAAAACAACCGCAACGTCAAAACAGATAAGGAAACATTAAACTAGAAGCACCCGACAACGACATAAACAATGAGGACGGCATCAAAGCATCTGCCACCCGCTTGGAGTGGGGAAGGGGAACACCCTCTACCACTCAGATACATAAACTAGGATTGATTGATTGATTGATTATTTGGGCTTAAGGGCGCGCCGACTACACGGTCATTTGGCGCCCAACATAAACTAGGAATGCTGCATGGAAACGAAGTGTTTCACATACTCTCATCCGCATTATTCGTTTCCAGGTGGTGATGCTCTACAGGCTCGTGCACGAGTTCCCCAAAGTGATACGCTTGATAGACGTGCACATCATAACCGAACAGTAGTGAAAGGCACTAAACGAACGGACACACATCATAAGCAAGCGGACTCGTGGAACCAGCGGACGACAGCCACAGATGCTGCGATGTTCGTGCTTCATTTCGCTTCCTTCATCTCCCCATGCCATTCCAGACCAATCACCCGAAACCATATTCCAGTAAACTTGCGTTCAGTTTTGGCGTTACACAATTCCGACAGGGATTGTCAAAATGGCCGAGTGGTCGCAAACTGAGCCCCAGAGAACCGGCGCACGATAGTTGCTGGTGTCTGGGTGTCTGCCGGGAATATCAGCGCCATAGCTTCTCACCATAGCGGTGAGTGTCTGTCGGAAATAACAGCACGGCTGTCACACCGAGTCAGTGTACCTGTCACGGCTGTCACGCTAAGTCAGCATGTCAACTGTCACAGCTATCACACTGAGCCAGCCAATAGCTTGCTTCCGTAAGGGATGCAGTTTTACAGCCTGCATCGGCATGATAGTACAATAAATCAAATCGAGTTTGAAGCCACTTAAGCCCCCAATCATTTTGGCAAGCTCCAGCTTGGACAGGCGCACGTGGGCTGACACCCTCCCTGAATAGGCTGGCGAGCTGCACGTGCCGTCACGTGGCACACGTGCGCGCGCCGCTACACGAGCCCTCGGCACGACTGCAAGCCCGACCAATCCATGAAGCCGTGCCGTGTGGTGCAAATAAGTGGCGACAGGGGCGGGTGCGGGTCGCGTGCCTTCACGGGACCCGCGTCAGGGTCAGACGGCGTCGACGGCCGAGCCCCGACCGCCGCCGGCTACAGACAGCCCCCCCCCCACCCACCCACACCGGAGAAAGTCGTCAGCGTCCAGCCGACCGCAACGGAAAAGGAAAGCATGCGGCGTGCGGTCTGGACTGGTCGGGTTTCACGCGAAATGGGATTTCCTCGAAGTGGCGGCGAGCTGTCACGTCATCGCGACACAGTGCGGTGGCTGGTGGCACTGCACACACGACGGCATGCTGTCGCCACCGGGGGTGGGACGGCGTGCGGCTCCCCTCCCGGCGGTGCACGTGGTACAACGGCAACGACGCGGCCGCCGTCCGCCATCCCGCTCGGAGCGCCGGTCGACAGTGCAGTCAACATCGGCACCTGCCACTCTGAGTCGCCGCTGCCCGCTGCCCAGCCGCTCGCCCGACAGCCAGCGTCGGCACACCGCAGCACAATGGGCCGCGTCTGCACAGATGCGCGGCCGACTGGGCCGGCATCAGCGCCGGCTTTGTCTCGGCCGGCGGCCGGCCCGGCCTCCCGTGTAAACACGTCACGGCCAGCCGACGCTATCGGGCCGAGCTATGGCGCGGGACGACGCCCGCAAGCGAGCCAATCATCACCAACAGCGCTCCGGTACACAGCCAACAGTCAGCTCACCACAGAGCATGGCGCGGCGCTGTGGTACACAGCCAACCGTCAGCTTACCACAGAGCATGGCGCGGCGCTATGGTACACAGCCAACCGTCAGCTTACCACAGAGCATGGCGCGGCGCTATGGTACACAGCCAACCGTCAGCTTACCACAGAGCATGGCGCGGCGCTATGGTACACAGCCAACCGTCAGCTCACCACAGAGCATGGCGCGGCGCTATCGTACACAGCCAACCGTCAGCTCACCACAGAGCATGGCGCAGCGTTCTAGGAGCCAACCAACACCTCACCACAGATCATGGCGCAACGTTACGGTACAGAGCCAACCGTCAGCCCACCACAGAGCATGGCGTAGCGTTTGGTCGCCAAAGGCAATCATCACCAACAGCGTTCCGGTACAGAGCCAATCATTACCAAACCACAGAGCATGATGCGGCGTTTTGGCACCAGAGACAATAACCGCCAACGGCGGAGACACCGAGCAGCATTCCGGTACATCACACAGTCCAATTATCACCTGGGCCGGTGCATCACACAGGCCAATTTTGAAGTTACTTCAAGGTCATTTTACTTTTTCTAAATAACTTTGTTTGATTTCAATTTATCTATTATCAAGGGGAAGGTCAGTGCACAATACTGCTGAGTACAAATAGTCATCATTGGGACAGTAGACCGAAGAGCGCTGCGGGAAGTTGGGAGGCAATGATGGAAAGTGGTCTCCAGCTGCGAAACCTTTGCACATGTGGCCTCACCATGCAATGGAATATTTATTCGTTATCAGATGAAAATTAGCTTGCATGACCTAATGACTATGAATTTGCATTTCCATTTGCACCCTACCAATTAGCACCGATGACGTCTCCGTGCCGGTCGCTGAGTCTCTTCCGGTCCAGGTCGGCCTGGACTCGGACGGGGCCGTCGCTGTCAGCACGGGCGACGGCGCCGGGCCGTCGGCCGTGAGGTCAGCCAACGCGTGCCGGATCCCACCGCGCCGGGCATGTTTGTTTTCTCTGCGTGTGGCGAGCGCTGGTCACGGCCACGACTGGATCCGGTCAGCCGGGGCTACCACAGACCCCGACCACGGCCGACACGACAGCCAGCCGGGGCTGCCGCAGACCCCGACCACGGCCGACACGGCAGCCAGTCCCAGTCGGGGCTGCAGAGGGGGACCGTGACCACAGACACTGATCACAGTCGACAGGGCAGCCAGCCGGGGCTGCCGCAGACCCCGACCACGGCCGACGCAGACCATGACCACGGTCGACGCATACCATGACCACGGCCGACACAGACCCCGACCACGGCCGACACGGCAGCCAGCCGGGGCTGCCACAGACCCCGACTACGGCCGGGGCTGCTGAGGAAGGCCGTGGCCGCAGGGGGCGCCAGCCGCCCCTTCACGGCCGCCACGCCGCCATCTGACAATATCGGCCCACGCGCTCACCTCGTGCTCACATGCCACGCCAAAACGCTGAACAGCGGCACATATAGCACACATATAGCACATGCGGAACCCTCGTGATGCACCCGAGATCATCGAGCACACAAGCGAGCACGTACTGCAGGCGCTGAGCCAGGCAGGGCACGACATCCTCATCAAGAACCCCTAAAGCTCAGGCGACCCTACGAATAGGCAACCCTCACCCCACGATTTTCAGCCTATCCAACAATCGTACGCAAAAGAACCCTCATCATTTCTGTAATTCCGCACTGAAAATACAGTCAGCGTGATTAATACAAGAGCAGCGGTCAGATCGGGGACTGGTACTGAAGTCAACACCGACTGCACACTGTACAGGGCACGTTGTAAAATCAGGGCGTCTATACTTGGCAGATTTGGCGCGAAACGATACACCACGGAGACATGTTTACATTTCAAGTCTGATGTTTTGTTTACATCTACTTATTCAACTGATAATAGCTCAATTTTAGACATACGATACGCCAGGTACAGCCAACATTTTTTTTATATCGCAATCATATTTATGATATGTATAAGGTGTTTGAGTAGACAACTACATTTCCATTATGCATTTGCCTACAATTTGCACCACCATGATTTAACATCTTATTTACATCTTTGCTAGACGACACCGAAAACATGTATTTTAAATCTGACGGCCAACCGAAAGTGATTGGATTGGATTGGAGTTCAGGGGCGCGTCGACTGTCAGTCATTTTGCCCTCACCAACCGAAAATGAATTTAGATAGAGCGCACACACCGCACATCCCGGGACATTAGGAACGCAAGTGAGCTGCATCAACACAATGCTAGGGGGCGGGAGAGTCTGCAGACATCATCAGACGCTCAGCCCTGCCACCGCCTTCCCACAAACACGTCAACAAGTCCGCCTGCTACACAAGCGCCTTCAGCCCGCAACAGCATTCTGACAGGCACGCGAGGCCCCAGCGGCACAGTATTTCGGCACAACGCGCACACATACACAAACACCGGCGCGCCATGTGTGTGTACTGTGTGCTGTGTAGCATACACTATACACGACACGAGCATGCTATACTCGCACGGTGTTTATTACAGTGAACGTGGTTGCGTGGAGATAGAGGTCGAGGTGGAGGCGTGGTCGTAGGGACCGACGCGTGCGTGTGCCGACATCGGGTCATCATCACAATCACCACCATCATCATCATCATCACGGGGAAGAGAGAGTGGTGGAGGCGTGGTCGTGGGGACCGACGCGTATGTGTGCTGCCGCAGTGCTATCGGCGCCATCAGCTATCTTGCATCAGCTAGTGAGCCGTGTAAACACCTCGGGTCACGGCACGCGGGCGCCCACAGAAGGAGCGAACGGTCGCCGGCCGACGGTTAGCACAAGGCAGGCCTCACCAGAGGTGGGGTGTTAGTTAGTTAGTTAGTTATTTATTTGGGCTTTAGGGCGCCTCGACCAAAATTGTGATCATTTCGCGCCCATAACGTTCACTTAACATGCTAAAATCCTATCGTGTATCCCAGACACTAGGAAAAATCCCAGGTCCCCGGCCCGAGGCGACTGGCCACTTGACCCGTATGGGGACCTACGGGCCCGCCCGCCCCTCCGTGATATTAGGACCAGAGGCGTGTTGATCCCGCAACGCCCACCACGCAGGTTTCGTTCAAACCGTTGACCTGGGAGAGGTGTGTCGCCGTCCGAGCCCGCCTGAAGCGGCCGAGGCATCCCAATAGCGACGCATGTACCCGTTTTGGCGTCGTCGCGACATGACATGTGCTAAGCAGCTGTCAGCTACACTCGCACGCAAATGACCGACAAGTTAAAGCGGCGCACCTCACAGCCGCATCTCGCCCTTTCCCAAACACGCCCTCCGATTTCCTCACGCAGCCACTCCACATCAGTGCAAAACAGGCGGCCGCCGTCGCCGCCGGACGCGATCAAACGGGCGCCGCGCGGATGTGGGCCGCCACACCAGGCCTACGCCGCTCGAGCCGTGACCGAAACAGCACGTCACGGCCACCGCCACAAAACACGCCGCAGCCGCAGCCGCAACCCGAGCCAGAGCACGCTGGAAACGGGATACTGTGGACAAGCGCTGACGACACTGCACGTCTGTGGAGGGGCGCTGACGACACTGCGCGTCTGTGGAGGGGCGCTGACGATACTGCGCGTCTGTGGAGGGGCGCTGACGACACTGCGCGTCTGTGGAGGGGCGCTGACGACACTGCGCGTCTGTGGAGGGGCGCTGACGACACTGCGCGTCTGTGGAGGGGCGCTGACGATACTGCGCGTCTGTGGATAGTCCTTGACAGGCTGATGGAGGGCGGCGCTTCCCTTTCTGGATGAATTCAAGATCTGCATGTAAAGTGGTTCATTCCCGGCCGCGGAGTTTGGCTCCGGCACCCGAACTGGTGACCAGCCCGTCGTAGAACAGCCGATGGACCGAAGCGTCGATCAATTGTCCGGCCTGGGAGAAACATCGAGCCAATCAGATTCGAACCGAACGCGGTCTGTCTCCTCCCGTGCACGTATGCGCGGCAGACAGCTGCTGGTGTGCAGATGACCTGTCACGAGCTGTGCCAACTCCACACACCGCTGTCGGCGGGCCGGGCCGACCCGCCTCAGACCAGACACCTGACGGTAATCGCCCCGGGCGGGTGGGTGATTACCGGCGTAACTGGCCACGCCGACATCTCGACACCCGTGCAGCTGGTGTCGGTGATGAAAGCTGTCCGGCTAGTGCGCGGACGAAGTGGCCGGCCGGTGGTGTCGTCACCAACTGCCCGGCCGGTGGTGACGGCACCAACTGCCACGCCGGTCGGTTAGTTGGTTGGTTATTGGAGTCAAGGGGTGCATCGACTGCGTCGGTCATGCAGGGCCCATGCCATCGTCAGTCAAACAGTGGCATATACACGAAGGTCAGTCGAAAGGGGTCGATGTAAGTGTGACATCATGCCGTGCTACGGTCCTCATTTTGTCAGGTGTAAAAGAGAGTTAATGAGGGGCATAAATCACAGAAAACTTGATTTCTGATAGGAAGCGGAAGAGCCGTCCCGATTAAACAACTGATGACTCGTCCCCTAATACTTCCCTAAGCGAGAGAGAGGTACGTCCAAAATGACGCCTTCGCTCGCGGGTAAGTCGGCTGCAGGTAATCAGTACGTGTCGCACCGACAGGGCAGCATGGCACCTTGGACACAGCGGACTGTCACCGCTGGCCGGTCGGTTAGGGTGCCCGGAGTGCCCGGCCGGTGGTGACGGCACCATCTACCCGGCCGGTCGATCTCGCCGCTCGGCGCAGGGCTCCGCACCGCGGCCGCCCCCGGCATCACACGCAGACTGTTTACTTTTCGGTTCGGTTTCCCTGATATTGGTGCGCCGTCCCACATGCGTGCCCAGTAGCCCTGTCCAAAATAACCAAAAGTTGTAGAAACTTAGCCTACACAATTTTTTCCCATTATTTGACCCCAGTGAAGTGGATTGGCACCAAAATCGACAAATTTGAATGTTTCCTAGGGGTGGACCAAAATGGCTGAAGTTTCGCTTTTGGTTATCCTGCCAAATATGCGATATATTTCGCTTCTCGAAGCTGTATCTCGGCAACTATCCATCGGATCGGATCGATTTTAGGCTTAAACGAAAGCGTACATTTGGTTTTACAGGGAACATACCACACGGAATAATTTTCCTCACGATGTGCTCAGCAGTGGATAGAAATGCTAAGAATTAAGTCAATTTTTAATGCTCCCTCTATGCAGTGACTAATCCCTGGACACCACTGGTGTATATTTTGCCATAGGCACCTCTGGTCATGATTAAGAACAAAATGTATCCACTTGCGGACACTGGCAGGTCCAGGGGGCATTGCCACCAAACCGCCGAAATTTAGTATTTAAAAAAATCCACGAAAATGCGATTTTCTCTAAATCTAATCACACTTTATTCGAAACTTGTATGCTTAAACCACCTCACACATCGCAAGCAACCCAAATACGATGAATTTTTAAAGATGACATGGTTTACATTTCCCCCCTCCCCAAACGACTTGATTTGGCCCCTTCTGGATCCGCCAGTGCTTGCGGATGCAAGATAGTACATGTGCCCGTTGTCTGCCATGGGTCGCTGTGTCTCATCTTGCAGCCTGCTGCCACCCGAGATCCGCCGCTTCGGCTACTGAGGACTGAGGAGTCTTGTGACAGCAATTCGTGGCGCCGTTATCGCACGGCGGTTGGCGCTGTTGCGGTCTGCTCGGTGTCAGTGTTTGCGCTAACGCCGTCAGTGAACGTGTGATCGTGTGCGCGGCAGAGCGTTGGTGGTGATCATCAATACGCTGCAGCAGTCCTGCCGACATGGAAGAATCACAGCCTTCAGCCATGAAGACCAGGAGCGGAAAGCGCGCCCTCCAACCGCCACCGGTGGGCTCAAGGAAGAATCCCAAGGTTGCAAGCTCTAAACCCGTAACGAGGCATGCGACAGACTATTATCTCGTGGGACAGCCGATACATTCGCTATCCGGTTCCAAGCTTCCAACCAGGAGGCAAGCGCTACAGTACTTTTTCGATCTGAAAGAAAAAAGTGTCTCGAGTGTCTCAAACTACGATCTGTTTAAGCTAGTCTCGGATAGTGTGGCAGCTTTCTGGCACATGGCTCGCATTAAAACCGTGTGGCCTCACCATGGTGTAAAAATGATGCAGACGCTCTGGGGCGAATGGAGAGAACTCAAGAAGCACAGGAACCGACCTGGTGACGCCGGCGCCAGACGACAACGCTTTGTGGATTATCTTGACAAACTGTGGGATATTGGTGCGCTGGATGCCATAGAAGAGATCCGAATGAACAGGATACTAACTCAGCAGCAGAAAGATGAGGATATAAAATTATACCACGATCAGCGCGCGGAAAGGCTTGGGACCATGTCTGGACAGGACAAAATATTCCAGAACAAGGCAACTCAGCAGAAAATAAGGAGGGACAAAGAACATCAACGGGAAACAGTAGATGGCCAAGCAGGGCATGTGACATCTACCGCCAGCCCAGCGCCGTCAAGTGGTGACCAGACATCTTCTGACGAGGACTGGGAGCCAGGGCCCTCCCAAGGAGCGGCGGAGGAGGTCCGAATTTTAGCAGTGCCAAAGCGGATCATGGAGAATGAAAAACTGACTTCTGCTTTGGACCGTCTGAAGATATCTCACGGGGCAGCAACCGCGGTGATAACAGCATTCTTACAGGCATGTGGAGCAGACGTGGGCGATTTTGCTGTTTCTCGGTCAACAGCACGACGGAAACGGATAGTGAACAGGTACAAGATTTCTTCGGACATACTTCAACAGGTCAAGGAAAATCCTCCTCCACACATGACAGTGCACTGGGACGGCAAGCTCACCAAAGATAGATACGGCGATGCCTTTGAAGCCCTGGCTGTCGTTGTGTCCGGCGCTCCCGATTTCACCGAAGGTAAGCTCCTTGGCGTGCAAACGCTGCAGAACACCACAGGCCAGGTCCAAGCAGAAAACACGTATAGTATGCTTGATCTTTGGGGACTTACGGGGAAGTCAGAGTGCTTGTTTTTGACACGACAGCAAGCAACTCGGGATGGAAAAAGGGCGCTTCGAAACTGCTTGAGGACATGCTTGGGAAGAAGGTTATGTACTTGGCCTGCCGGCATCACGTCGCTGAACTTGTGGTCTGAGCAGCTTGGGAAAATTTGTTCGGAAAATCACACGGCCCGGACACAGCTGCATTTACCGATTTCAAGGAAGCATGGACACGACTTGATAAGTCACTGGAAAAAATCATGACACTAGAGATTTCAGATGACTGGCTGAATGAAAAGAAACAACTAGCCGCAAAGGAACTTCAGGCATTACTGACAGATAGCGTTGGCGGGAAACATCTGCCCCGACAAGACTACCGGGCGTGTGTTGAGAACGATCTTCTCATTCTTGGAGAGCATCCACCATCTTGCAAGCGTCTGCGCAAACCTGGACCAACTCACAAGGCTCGCTGGATGGGGCAGGTTTTGTACGCCCAAAAGATGTGTATGCTCCAAGATCAAATGCAGTACACTCAGGAGGAGCAAGAAGCTCTACGACGAATGAACACATTCCTGTCGCTATTCTACGTGCCGTACTGGATGGCGGCTAGTGTAGACGCTGACGCGCCTGTCAACGACTTGGAATTCGTCTAGAGTATGATGGATTATGCACTTCATGACCACGCAGTGGCTGCAGCTGTCCAAGACAAGATGAAAAACCACATGTGGTACCTGGTACCGGAAACAGCTGTCTTTGCGCTCTTCAGTCAGCACCCGCTAGCAACCACTGCGATGAAGGAGGAGCTAGCAGGCAAAATGGTGGCTGTGGGGCCACCAGACGACTTCCGTCGCGGTAGGCCGGCTATCAAGTCAGTCAATGTGGACAGAGCGAGTAAGATGACTGATTTTATTACACCGGACTCCTACTTCCTGTTCAGTCTGCTTGACTGTGGTCACTCCTGGATCCACAAGCCCGTGGATCAATGGGAGGGCGATGAAGACTTCAAAACGGTCGAGGGCTTCGTGCGATCCGTTAAAGTCATCAACGATGCAGCCGAACGAGGAATTAAATTTTCCACGGACTATGCGGCAGTTCGGACCGATGACGATGGTGAACGGCAGAGAATCCTACAGGTGGTCGAGCAACATCGTCAGCAGTATCCAGACTTTCAGAAAGGAACTCTGAAGGCCTAAGTGGTCGCTCGCGCTGAGCAGTTAGTGTGACATCGTCTGAGTCGCGGTGAATCAGCTGTGCTGAACTCACTTGGACGACACAGTATCGTCAAATCGTGAAGAAATAGTAGGACGCGGACGTGACAAACTAAGTTACAATATGCCCAATAAATTACGGCGTGAACCGTTTGTTTCATTACTGGGAGCAACCGAAAGATCGAACATTCGCTTTGGTGTTAAGTACAGAGATACGGCTGATGCAGCTTCGTGGAACAAAGGACCCGAAGGGAGCAATACAACGGTGGACCAAACAGGTAAGTTTCATGCGCTTTCATCAATTTCCCTCATTTACTGGCAGGTGTGGTTCGTGTTTCCTGTCCTACATTACCTAAGCCAAAGCAGTTGAGACAGATTTAAAGTGCAGCATAGGTGATCGGTCGGAAGTGTTGCGTCGCGATAGAAAGTCAATTAAACGTATTCATTTTGGTATTTTTGTATCTTTCTGTGGAAACCCCTGTTAAGAACAGGAGCGCAGCCAGGATTGTCCTAAGGAGGGGGCAAGGTAATGCTGAAGGGAGGGCAAACTGTTGCTGATGGGCAGTTCCAATGGTAAAATCGGCCATAAGGGGAGGGAAATTGCCCCTTTGCCCCCCTCTGGCTGCGCCCCTGGTTAAGACTCATACTTTTTGTCAGTCCGTTTATCAAGCTGATAAACGCTCTTTCGTTTGAGACTAAAATCGATCCGATCCGATGGATAGTTCCCGAGATACAGCTTCGAGAAGCGAAATATATCGCATATTTGGCAGGATAACCAAAAGCGAAACTTCAGCCATTTTGGTCCACCCCTAGGAAACACTAAAATTTGCCGATTTTGGTGCCAATCCACTTCACTGGGGTCAAATAATGGGAACAAATTGTGTAGGCTAAGTTTCTACAACTTTTGGTTATTTTGGACAGGGCTAGTGCCCAGCCTGCAAAGTCGTAAAAGCTGTTTCGCCAGCCCGATGTTTGCCTGTTATCTTCCCGTCGGCCAGTGGGTCTTCGATGCCAAGCATTCGGCAAGTCATCACTGTATGTGTGGTGTGTATGGTTTGTGATGCGTGGTGTGCGTGGTGTGTGTGGTGCAGTGTTAAAATAATGATTTCTGGTTGGGTGTGAGATGTCGAAACGAATCAAGCAGGACGTCGAAATCGCCATGGGAATAATGTTTGCGCAAATACCTGTTATGTCCTTGAAAACCAGTTTTGAGACAATTACATATGACTGTACCCGTTTTGCGTGTTTCGATAAGCACCTAATTTGGGATATCGATATCGACGATAATGATACAAATACATATGCTATAAACCGGTATTGTATAACATAGCACATCACAGGTAATCCCTTTACCTGGAATTGCGCTACGGGATGTTCGGTATCACGATCCCGGATCCGTTATGGCGAGCATAAGTATGGTACTTCTAAGCGGGATTCTGTGAGAAGCGAAACATGAAAACTTCACAAACACGCACCAAGAAGCACGATGCCGATACTTCTTTGGTAAGGATGTCGATTCGGTGTTCAGTAAGTGGTACATTCCACCCTATTTCACGAATAATCTATCACTGGTGTGGTGTATAGTGTGTGTGGTGTATGGTGTGTGTGGTGTATGGTGTGGGTGGTGAGTGTGGTGAGTGTGGTGCGTGTGGTGTATGGTTGGTTGGTTGGTTATTTGGCTTAGGGGCGCATCGACTGCGATGGTCATACAGCGCCCATGTGTGGTGTATGGTGTGTGTGTGTGGTGTGTGATGTGTGATGCGTGGTGTAAGTGGTGTGTGGTGTATGGTGTGTGTGGTGTGTGGTGTGTGGTGTGTGGTGTGTGGTGTGCGGTTGTGTGGTGTGTGTGGTGTGTGTGGTGTGTGTGGTGTGATGTGTATGATGTGTGCGGTGTGTGTGGTGTGTGATGCGCGGTGTTTCCATTGATTTGCATCCACAGGTCAGGACCGATGACATCACTCTGGTCAACTCCGATCTGACGGCCCAGAGTCGAGGGCATGCCGCTGACCTCTCGTCCCAAGATTTGGTCGGCTTAACTTTGGATGTGCGTACGGTGACTGCCGTTTACAAGACACCACGGAGTGAGCAGCAGGCTCGCTCCGTGAGCCAACAGGCAGCTACCCGAGCGAGGTGATAAGGACAGCCAGCCGGGGGCGTCCATTGTCATATCTCAGTTCCGCGGAGTTTCACACGGAAGCAGACAGACAGGCCGGCGACCCAGTCATAGACGGAGTGGCAGAGTGCGGAACCAGCATTCCGTAGGTCCGAGGACAGTTAACCCCAAACGCCTCCCCAGAAAAGTTCCGTGTCCCAGCACACAACTACAATATTATCAGCATCTAGCGATAGTGGAGCAACGGCATAATAATAATTACACTAAGTACCCCTGAAGTCCTAACGCATCGCAAACCGAGGACTATTCAGAAAATCACAGGATTTGCTTTGGAATGGGGTTCAGGGGCGCATCGACTGCCAAGGTGATTTTGCGCCCATAATTAGTGTTTCGCAAACCCCATGGGACAACAATTATTGCCACTCCCAGGAGCCTTCTGGATCCGCCACTGCGACCCAAATGGGGTGACGCAGATTGTTGACCCAGTTCATGCAGAGTGACTAAGACTGCTGCCCCGGTCCAGACGGAGTGACACGGACAGCCGCCACGCCCGGGGCCGGGGCCGGGGCCGGGGCCGGGGCCGGGCGACGGCGACGCCCCGGCCCCGGCCACTGTTTACGGACTGGCGGCGGACGCGAGAGCGCGCCGTCACCGCCGCCCCGTCCTCGTACGAACGTCACAGTCGCCACATAGTCGCCGTACCGCGGCACAACCCGGGCGGCCCGCACACGGCCCTGGTGCGTGCCGTCGCCGGGCCGGCGGCCACAGCGAGTCGGCCAACTCGTGCCCGTCATACCAGCGCCACATCGTCATCACACGACCGTCACGTCATCATCACAACACCGTCACACGGCTGTTCCAGCCGACGGAACCCAACTGCCGCCGACATCGGACCCTGTCTTGTGTTTTGTTTTACTCCGTCGGCCAGGCTCAGGATATCGGGAGTCGGGGGCGGGGAGACCAACCACAGATAGCTGCAGCGTGATTTACAGCCGCAGCCACACGCACTTCGTGGCACCAGCGCGCGGCACTCCAGCCGCTAGGGTCGATCACACACCAAGCCAAGAGCATTTGGCTCAATTGGAGACGACCGGTCCCTGAGCACAATGCATTGTTTGCCAGCCCCCAACCAACACATCCTTCAGTGCGATTGACAGATTGGACGAGCATTATTAATCAGTGTGGAATTCAGGGAGTCGCCCGGGTTTGTTGCACTGCAACGAAGGACGTCAAATTGCACCGATTGTCGAGTTGTTTGCTGGTCCACATATGACATATAGGCCGCGGGCTGATGACAAAGCACCATCGCCGTCAGCAGTGATATATGTGCGTGTCTCCGACAGCATACCAGCGACAAACCACGACGTATCGGCGTGATCGGGGCGGCGACGCTGCGGCCTGACAGGGCCGCAGCGTCCATTCCGCAGCGCGGCGGCCCCGACCGGCCTGCAAATGTTCACCGGGAGCACGCTCCCGAGGAGGGGCCGCTTAGGAGCGTTCTCAGTCCCGTCCAGCTGATCTGCTTACTGGGGCAGGCGGCTACTCCAGGACCTACCACCGGAGCAGGTCAGTCCGGGCCCCTTCACCGGAGCAGGTCAGTCCGGGCCCCTCACCGGAGCAGGTCAGTCCGGGCCCCTCACCAGAGCAGGTCAGTCCGGGCCCCTCACCGGA
This sequence comes from Ashinkailepas kermadecensis, assembly GCA_034440615.1. NCBI lineage: Eukaryota > Metazoa > Arthropoda > Thecostraca > Neolepadidae > Ashinkailepas > Ashinkailepas kermadecensis. Next base: position 103,875 of record JAOTOM010003357.1, on the reverse strand, counting down.
GCAGGTCAGTCCGGGCCCCTTCACCGGAGCAGGTCAGTCCGGGCCCCTCACCGGAGCAGGTCAGTCCGGGCCCCTCACCAGAGCAGGTCAGTCCGGGCCCCTTCACCGGAGCAGGTCAGTCCGGGCCCCTTCACCAGAGCAGGTCAGTCCGGGCCCCTTCGCCGGAGCAGGTCAGTCCGGGCCCCTCACCAGAGCAGGTCAGTCCGGGCCCCTCACCGGAGCAGGTCAGTCCGGGCCCCTTCACCGGAGCAGGTCAGTCCGGGCCCCTTCGCCGGAGCAGGTCAGTTCGGGCCCCTTCGCCGGAGCAGGTCAGTTCGGGCCCCTTCACCGGAGCAGGTCAGTCCGGGCCCTTTTTCACCGGAGCAAATCTTCGACCAAGAACAAGGAGCCAATTCAGGTTTGAGACCGACAGCAGAATACAGTGCCTCGAGTGCTGACGCCATCCCAGGGAAGACTCACCGGATGCCATACTTGACAATGCTTAATTTGCATTCAATGAGCCAATATGTCGTTCTGGGAATAGCACTTTGACAGCACGAATGACAACGCGGTTTTGAAGGCGATATGAATTGGCAGAGGCACAGTTTATCAACAGAAGACAAAAACTGAGTGGACCGAGGAGGGTGGCGTACGCATAGAAACGAGGTAATCCAGACGTCTGTTTTTTTTTCGATCGCCCGATATAGGAAGCGACTGAGAATGCTACACATTCCCAATTCCTAGGCGCACAGCGTTGGTCGTCTGAAAACACCTAAAATATACAGCCTATAAAACCTTGGATCACTTTATGACGCATTCGACTAATGTGCCAACGTTGCCGACCGCTCACGACGATTGGTCGCCAATGGATTCGACATACCCGCCGATTGTGGGATTCGAGCCCACGGCCTTACGCTCAAGAGTCGAACGGCCTACCGACGAGCTACTGCGACCCTCGCCGCCGCGACTGAGCCCACGCGAGCCGAGAAAATCCAGCTACTTTCCCGCGTATCTACTGGCGGGAACTGGGTGTTAAGAGATCGGGAAGCCTAGGCTGGCGAAAGCCAATGTATGCCACCTGCGACCAGTAGCCGACAACCAGACTGGATATCCCCAACATTTCCCGGCTTCACGGGCACACGGGTCGATACTACATAAAGCAGCACTCACCACCAGCGGATATACCAGCATGGATCGCAAATTGGCCTTTACAGAAACCAAACATTCATTCTGGCCTCGCTAACGTTCGTTCTCATCCCATCACAACATACAAATATAAGCAATAACCAACGCACTCGGACCCATCGTAAATGTAGTTTTTTTTCTGAAAATGAAGGTGGCATTGATGTGGCATAGTGAGCAAACAATGCTTTGTGCCGTTTCTCTTCCAGTCCAGGCTGTCTCCGTACGTGAAATTGAGAACCGACTCGGCCACCCCAAGGGTGGTGCAGTCAGCGATTAATTGTGCAGATTGCATCCGATATAAGCTCTGGTCCGTGTTTCAAAGCTTGGCAGCAATCGCACTGCTGCGGCGCCGTTTTCATGGCGCCGCAGGCATTTAACAGCGGCTCAAGGGCGCAGATCGGTCACCGACGGCGTCCGAACGCCAGGCGGCGCGAAATTGACGCGTGCTGGTGCACCCTGCCACTGTATCGTGTGGCAACTGTCGCGAAATTGACGCGTGCTGGTGCACCCTGCCACTGTATCGTGTGGCAACTGTCGCGAAATTGACGCGTGGTTGTGCCCCCTCCCCCTGTATCGTGTGGCAACTGTCGCGAAATTGACGCGTGCTGGTGCACCCTGCCACTGTATCGTGTGGCAACTGTCGCGAAATTGACGCGTGCTGGTGCACCCTGCCACTGTATCGTGTGGCAACTGTCGCGAAATTGACGCGTGCTGGTGCACCCTGCCACTGTATCGTGTGGCAACTGTCGCGAAATTGACGCGTGCTGGTGCACCCTGCCACTGTATCGTGTGGCAACTGTCGCGAAATTGACGCGTGCTGGTGCACCCTGCCACTGTATCGTGTGGCAACTGTCGCGAAATTGACGCGTGCTGGTGCACCCTGCCACTGTATCGTGTGGCAACTGTCGCGAAATTGACGCGTGCTGGTGCACCCTGCCACTGTATCGTGTGGCAACTGTCGCGAAATTGACGCGTGCTGGTGCACCCTGCCACTGTATCGTGTGGCAACTGTCGCGAAATTGACGCGTGCTGGTGCACCCTGCCACTGTATCGTGTGGCAACTGTCGCGAAATTGACGCGTGCTGGTGCACCCTGCCACTGTATCGTGTGGCAACTGTCGCGAAATTGACGCGTGCTGGTGCACCCTGCCACTGTATCGTGTGGCAACTGTCGCGAAATTGACGCGTGCTGGTGCACCCTGCCACTGTATCGTGTGGCAACTGTCGCGAAATTGACGCGTGCTGGTGCACCCTGCCACTGTATCGTGTGGCAACTGTCGCGAAATTGACGCGTGCTGGTGCACCCTGCCACTGTATCGTGTGGCAACTGTCGCGAAATTGACGCGTGCTGGTGCACCCTGCCACTGTATCGTGTGGCAACTGTCGCGAAATTGACGCGTGCTGGTGCACCCTGCCACTGTATCGTGTGGCAACTGTCGCGAAATTGACGCGTGCTGGTGCACCCTGCCACTGTATCGTGTGGCAACTGTCGCGAAATTGACGCGTGCTGGTGCACCCTGCCACTGTATCGTGTGGCAACTGTCGCGAAATTGACGCGTGCTGGTGCACCCTGCCACTGTATCGTGTGGCAACTGTCGCGAAATTGACGCGTGCTGGTGCACCCTGCCACTGTATCGTGTGGCAACTGTCGCGAAATTGACGCGTGCTGGTGCACCCTGCCACTGTATCGTGTGGCAACTGTCGCGAAATTGACGCGTGCTGGTGCACCCTGCCACTGTATCGTGTGGCAACTGTCGCGAAATTGACGCGTGCTGGTGCACCCTGCCACTGTATCGTGTGGCAACTGTCGCGAAATTGACGCGTGCTGGTGCACCCTGCCACTGTATCGTGTGGCAACTGTCGCGAAATTGACGCGTGCTGGTGCACCCTGCCACTGTATCGTGTGGCAACTGTCGCGAAATTGACGCGTGCTGGTGCACCCTGCCACTGTATCGTGTGGCAACTGTCGCGAAATTGACGCGTGCTGGTGCACCCTGCCACTGTATCGTGTGGCAACTGTCGCGAAATTGACGCGTGCTGGTGCACCCTGCCACTGTATCGTGTGGCAACTGTCGCGAAATTGACGCGTGCTGGTGCACCCTGCCACTGTATCGTGTGGCAACTGTCGCGAAATTGACGCGTGCTGGTGCACCCTGCCACTGTATCGTGTGGCAACTGTCGCGAAATTGACGCGTGCTGGTGCACCCTGCCACTGTATCGTGTGGCAACTGTCGCGAAATTGACGCGTGCTGGTGCACCCTGCCACTGTATCGTGTGGCAACTGTCGCGAAATTGACGCGTGCTGGTGCACCCTGCCACTGTATCGTGTGGCAACTGTCGCGAAATTGACGCGTGCTGGTGCACCCTGCCACTGTATCGTGTGGTAACTGTCGCGAAATTGACGCGTGCTGGTGCACCCTGCCACTGTATCGTGTGGCAACTGTCGCGAAATTGACGCGTGCTGGTGCACCCTGCCACTGTATCGTGTGGCAACTGTCGCGAAATTGACGCGTGCTGGTGCACCCTGCCACTGTATCGTGTGGCAACTGTCGCGAAATTGACGCGTGCTGGTGCACCCTGCCACTGTATCGTGTGGTAACTGTCGCGAAATTGACGCGTGCTGGTGCACCCTGCCACTGTGTCGTGTGGCAACTGTCGCGAAATTGACGCGTGCTGGTGCACCCTGCCACTGTATCGTGTGGCAACTGTCGCGAAATTGACGCGTGCTGGTGCACCCTGCCACTGTATCGTGTGGCAACTGTCGCGAAATTGACGCGTGCTGGTGCACCCTGCCACTGTATCGTGTGGCAACTGTCGCGAAATTGACGCGTGCTGGTGCACCCTGCCACTGTATCGTGTGGCAACTGTCGCGAAATTGACGCGTGCTGGTGCACCCTGCCACTGTATCGTGTGGCAAATTGACGCGTGCTGGTGCATGTGTCGCGTGACAACTGTCCGCCGGCGAAACATCGCCAGTCAAAGGTCACCGCCGACCATAAAACGTAATAAGACCGCGGCGCACGGTCTTATTACGTGGCGACACTTGGCACACGCATAGGTGAAACACGACGATGGACACTGAAGCGATATAACTGGAACCTGCACTGACTGGCGGCAGCCACCGTGTAGAATGCGCAAAAATGTTGTTCTATCAAGACTCACAAAGGCGCATGGTGCGCTCCTGTTCGCTACCGGCAGCTCCGGCGGAAGCAGAAACGACAGATGTTCTTCATCTATAATGAGAGACGGAAAATACGCGCCGTTTTGAACACCTTAAATCAACACTTGTGAGATAATTCATTATGAATATTATATGTTTCGAGATGACTGCCCCTCCGGTCCGGCGCACCAGTTATAAATTATTCACGAAATAGGGTGGAATATACCACTTACTGAACACTGAATCGACATCCCTCCCAAATAATTATCGACATCGTGCTTCTTGCTGCGTGTTTGTGAAGTCTTCATGCCTCGTTTCTAACTGTATCCTGTTTGTAAGTATCATACTTTTGCTCACTGTAGCGAATCCATGATCGTGATAACTAACATCCCGGAGCGCGATTCCAGGTGAAGGGATTGCCTATGGCATGCTATGTTATGCAATGCCAGTTTGTAGCATAGGTGTTTGTATCGTTATCGTTGATATCGGTATCCCCAAATTTGGTATCTTTCAAAAAACGCAAAACGGAAGCAGTCATATGTACGCAATTGTCTCAAAACTGGGTTTGCAGGAATTAACAAGACTTTTAAATAACATTACTTCAATGGCGATTTCGACATCCTGCTGCACTCATTTCGACATCTCACACCTAACGAGAACTCATTATTTTAACATTGCGGCGCACTGTGCATTCAAGAGTGCAATCATGTTCTCCAACAGCAGGCTATTCATTTGATTGGTCACCGTTGGGGAAATTGAATGGATGGGAGAAATCACGAAAACGCCGCAACCTACGCCACATATTTTCATTATCACCAGCGTATCAGCTATTCCGTCAGAACAATGGGCCTCATCAATCTGGGCCGTCAGCACAGCTCATGTCACCAAGTACACTGGCCACGCGTAACTCAGCGGCCGAACGGCGCTTACTGACCACAGTCAGTGCGAAATGGAAGCTCCTCACCTCACGGTCACTCACCGACCACCGTCAGGGTGAAGTGAAAGCACTTATACATCACTCCCCTCCCTCGGTCACCCTCCGGCCACCGCCAGTGTGACATGGAAGCTCTTCTCCGCTCCTTCACTTCCCGTCCCGATCATTCGCCGACCACCATCAGGGTGAAGCGGAAGCTTATCCCCGATCACTCACCGGCCTCTATCAGGGCGAAGTGGAAGCACTTATTCACCCCTCCCCTCCCTAGGTCACCCACCGGCCACCGCCAGTGTGACATGGAAGCTCTTCCCCACCCCCCCCCCCCCGTCCCCAGTACCTCACCGACCACCATCAGGATGAAATGGAAGCTCTTCTCAACCTCAGTCACTCATTGGTCATCATCAGGGTAAAGTGTAAGCTCATCTCGACCCCCGGCCACTCACCGACCACCATCAGCGTGAAGTGGAAGCCCTTCTTGACGGCGCGCCGGTACACCTGGTTGGGCAGGTTGGCGAAGCCGACGTAGCCGTCCAGCTGCTTGGTGCGCCGCTCGGCCCGCTCGGTCCGCTCGGTGCGCTGCTGGCCGCGCTGCTGGCGGTCCCTGTTCAGCTCGTCGGCACGCCGCGTCGGCTCGGGCGCCGGCCCCTTCTGCGGCTCGCCGTCCGGCTTCGGCGCCACCTGACGGTCAGAATGGGTCAGGGTGGGCTGGTAATTAGCGAAGCGGTTCAATAACAAGATTACAGAATATCACGATTCAAAAGAGGGTGTAGGCCATCATTGGAAGCAGATTTCGTCACAGTGCTGACTATTTCGGAAGTTGATTTTCATATCTAATGGTGGGGGCTTCTATGGTGCTACCGCCCATAGTCCATGTTCACAGGTGCAGATCATCACATTTTGGTATTCGCTGGTGTGGTCCGGTACCGGTTAGTGAAGGTCAGTGTGGTTCAGTGTAGGTCAGTGTGGTTCAGTGTCAGTCGATGCGGTCCAGCATAAACCAGCGTCGCACCGGCACCAAAAGGGCAGCTCATCTGCATCACCGCAGGAGGACGGCCGCCTGTGACGAGGAAAGGGCGGCGACCGGTCCGGGGCCGACCAGTTCTGGACACGTCAACAAACTGCCACGTTCGTGCCGCACTAATTGCTGGACCCGGCTGCAGACAACGGCCGGCGTGACCAGCAAACCTCGAAAACACGCCGACACGGGTGCACACTCAACAGCTATATTTAGGCTGGGCACTTGGGTAAACTTAGCCACTGAGGTAGGCATTCAGGTCAGGTACTCAACTTCGAGCGTATCTCGGCGACACCACATACGCGCAACGGCATTAGATGACGACTCGGCATTCGGAGCAGGAATCCCGCATTTGCCTTTACTCCCCGGACCACGCCGGCGTAGTAAAGGCCGCCGCTGACTGCTAAACACACTCTGTTTCGGTTCCATCCGTGCCGATGACCGTCACAGAGTCTCGACCACGCCGGCGTAGTAAAGGCCGCCGCTGACTGCTAAACACACCCTGCTTCGGTTCCATCCGTGCTGATGACCGTCACCGAGTCTCGACCACGCCGGCGTAGTAAAGGCCGCCGCTGACTGCTAAACACACTCTGTTTCGGTTCCATCCGTGCTGATGACCGTCACCGAGTCTCGACCACGCAGGCGTAGTAAAGGCCGCCGCTGACTGCTAAACACACCCTGCTTCGGTTCCATCCGTGCTGATGACCGACACCGAATATCCGGCTATTCCGAGTCTACTCCCCACCAGCCGAAAGCCACAGCGGACCAACGCAGGCAGCCTATGACCGCTCGCACGTCAGGTGCAAATGCGCCCAAACAGTACCAGAAACGCCCCTGAAATATGCCAGTGCAGACTTACTAGAACTGGAGAGGGACAGCACGAGGGATAACAGCATCGGAGGTGGGTAGAGCGGAACGGCAATTCGCCCCGGAACATAATTCCGGATCCGGCTCCCGGGGGTCCAATATCCTTGTGTCACTTTGTCGGAACGGCATTCGTCGTTGTCGTCGGCGTCCACGAAAGCAGCCCAACGAGGACAGCTGCCATAGCTACCGCGTGCACGGCCGTGGAACAGTAGCAAATCACGAGGTGCGTGCCAACACACCATGCGTGGCTTGGTGCCATGTCCGCCGTTCAGCCCACATTGTCGCGACTGTAACGTGCAGCTGGTAACTGCACATTAACGTGCAGCTGCCCCAGTCTGCAGGTCTGCAGCACATTAACGTGCAGCTGTCCCAGTCTGCAGGTCTGCAGCACATTAACGTGCAGCTGCCCCAGTCTGCAGGTCTGCAGCACACTAACGTGCTCTCAGGTCTCCGTGAGGCCTGTAGGTATGATAACGCCTGCAGCCCCACGGAGGTCTGAGAGCCACATCCACCGCCACCGCTGAGAACCAAGAGCCACACCCACCACCCTGACGAATATCTGACGGCCACGCCCTCATTGCCACCTTGGGACCGAGAACTACACCCTCGGTAGTAACGTCCGGAATCGGAGACGTGCAGGCACTATGAATCCGTATGATCCGTCAATCAGTTCTATTGTAGTGTGGTGGGTGTCGACCCACTGCGAAGCCACAGCCGAGGCCACAGCCAAGGTAACAGCAGAGGTAACAGCGGAGGCCCCAGCGGATATTACAGCGGAGGCAGCAGCTGAGAAAACAGCGGATATAACAACGGAGACAACAGCGGATGTCACAGCGGAGACAATAGCCGAGACTACAGCGCAGATAGCAGTGCAGGTCACCGCGGAGACAACAGCGAAGGACACAGCGAAGACCACAGGCAGGGGTAGCAGCGACGGTCACAACAGGACACGAGGCGGGGCGTCAGGCCTGAATGAAGCACAGCCCTGACCGATCGCACAACACAGCTTCAGTCCAGTCTTCTTATTGGCGATCAGCTACATCCGCCGATTATGAACAGCCATGGGCGTCTTTTTTGCGCTTCGAGAACAATGCCCACACCCTTCAAACGCAATGACGTCCATGACGGGCAGACATACCGTGCAGAGGCAAGAACGGCGCAGGCCAACAAAGGTGCAGCGAGGTCGATACACGAGTAAAAACAGTGTAACTCGTCAAATAGTCCAGCAGGTCAGCAATGACGGTTTGTTTGGCTGGCATATGCAGTGGCAATGGCTGCATGTCACGCAAGCCTCCCGCCTAGCATGCATCTCCCGACGTCTACAAATATGGATGAGTTGCCCAGCTGAAAAACGACGCAGGTTTGCATTGCAGCCTTTCGTTTTACTGCGACGCTCAGGGGTGTCACGGTCAACTTATAACGCAAGCATACGCAACATGTTTTAATGCGACTATGATAAACATGCTGCGCGTTCGGGTGTGGCACTTCAATTGGCGTTGCCCACTTTTTACATGCCATAAAGGCACGGACTAGCGGACTGTCGGACTGTCGGACTGTCGGACTGTCGGACTGTCGGACTGGCGGACTGGCGTGAACACCCTTACGAAAGCGAACAGGGAGTGACAAATGACTTTTGGTAGTATTAACAGTGAGCGATTATTGCAGTACCGCATGATGATGGTACTCATAACGATCAACTACCAGTTCCGTGCGTAAACAACCCTAAGCTTTCCGAACAAACACTTTCCTGCGGGCAGTCCATCGAATCTACATCACAGCACAGGAGTTACTGATAAGTGTATAAAGCTAAACCTGGGCTCCTCCGTCCCGCGGATTAAGCTTGCAACATCGGTCACACGAAATTATTCGCTAGATAATCATTATCGAATTTTGCACTGCAAGCATTCTCAGTCGGCGAGAGTCATGATCTGGCCACAAACTACTGGGCTGCCCAAACGCTCCAACCCACCAACTCATGGTTGCAATCGCAGCTACAGTGGCGAAACGTGCGCGCGCAATCGCTCGCCACACTCGGCCAGTGTCCGCCGCACCGGCATACGTCACCAGCTGCCGCCAACCCGTCACCCACGCCCGCCTAGCCTCCGGCACACGCACGGCATGCACCCACCTCTGGTCGGTTCTCCTTGTTGTCCCGCGCCTCCCGACCGGCCGCCGTGGCCGCCGGCGCCGGAGGTGTCATCACGCCGCCGGACGCGTCCTTGGGCACGGGCGGCGGCGCCCCGCTCGGAGGCGCCTCACCGCGGAAGAACAGCTCCCGTTTGTTCTGCAACTGAGAACGGAGAGCCGGTGTCAGTGTGTCCGACCGGAATCGGTGGTTGCCGGTGGTTGTCGACACGGTCCAGCACTCAGCTCTACGACGACGTGGTGAAGACACAGTTGAGCATATGGCCATGAGCACGACTGGAGATCCCGAGTGGGTCTGGGGGGGGGGACTCCGCTCTAGTAACCTGCTAAAGTTAGTTTTTCATTCTCTCTATTCAATCTGGAAATTTTCTAACCCGGACCTGTTACCTTGGTAGTCCATACATTCATCCAGAAATTCACTTTCAGACGGATAACTTTCGCAAGCGAATTTGACAAGCCCCAACAGGCACACACGTCAACCTCCTCGTTATATCCATGTCAAGTTATGGCTACGAGGAGGCGTCCCTAAAGGAATGCCGGTTCGCGGTGGCTTGCCATTCAACGCCCAGTCAGCAATTTCAGTGAAATAAATACTCATGTCAGGTCAAGTCTGTACAAAGATCTTACACACACACGTGGAAATGTTCATGGTAAGGCTGAGTCTGACGAAAAGTTGCATACACGGTGGAGCTGGTGCCGACATATTGTAGCTCAAAACTGATGCCCACAAATCACTGTCGACGACTTGGCGGACTTTGTGAAAGTGTTCCACCAATTCAACATTGAGCTAATACAGTCACGAAGCTCCCTCATGAATCAAGATATACTTCGAGTTAGTGCCTTCCGACTCCCTCTCTCTCTCGCGCTCTCTTTGTCTCTGTCTCTTTCTCTCTCGCGCTGTCTCTGTCTCTGTCTCTGTCTCTGTCTCTGTCTCTGTCTCTGTCTCTGTCTCTGTCTCTGTCTCTGTCTCTGTCTCTGTCTCTGTCTCTGTCTCTGTCTCTGTCTCTGTCTCTGTCTCTGTCTCTGTCTCTGTCTCTCTCTCTCTCTCTCTCTCTCTCTCTCTCTCTCTCTCTCTCTCTCTCTCTCTCTCTCTCTCTCTCTCTCTGTCTGACGGTAGACGGGGAGAGCAGTGGAATTTCAGGAGGTGCTTCCGGCGCAGCAACGATCCGAAAGCAGCACCGATGACCGTCAGACAACCCGGCCCCAAGGACTGTTGGACAGCCCAGCCGTTGGACCGTTAGACAGCCTGTCCCCAGGAACCGTCAGACAGCCCGGCTCCAGGGACCGTCAGACAGCCCGGCCCCGGAGACTGTTAGACAGCCCGGCCTGAGGGACCGTCAGACATCCTGGTCCCAGGGACAGTCAGACAGCCCGGCCCCAGGGACCATCAGACAGCCCGGCCCCAGGGACCATCAGACGGTGTGGCGCCAGCCGGCCGTAGCTGCCCGATCGATGGGCCAGAGCCGAGGCAGCCGCCCGAACACCGACCGAAGGGTGTGGAAATGGGCCAGAGCCGAGGAGCCGGTGGGTGAGAGCCGAATAGAGCAGAGAAGCCCCGGGGTGAGAGGTGATCTGGGAAATGGAGCCAGTCGGACCAGAGCTGATCATTCGCCGCCACGAATAATCTCAGTCGAAATGATCAACAAATCCATGGGAGTCAGTCATGTACGGTCATCAAGTCGCACAAACGGATCGTGCGCATGCGAATAGAATATAAACACGAAGACTAGATATTTTAACGCTTCACCCAAAGGCAAGATAAGACATGCCACATCCCGCGGCACTCGTAATCCGAATTGCGTTGGCGTCTCCACATCAGTATGAATAGGAAATTCATAAGAAATGTCGAAGCGCAACTGGCCTCACCGGTCCGAACCTAACACGCTGCATAATAACTACTCCATACGAGCGTTGCCCTCATCACTTGCTCAATCCCAAACACAGCATGCAGCCGCTCGATAAGATCGGCATTTTCACGTAGCAAATTGAACCATGGTCTAGGAGAAAAACAGCGGAGCCTTTAATGTTCCTTGAGCACGTATTAACGGTGCTCACGAGCTGATTTCCGAGGCTCTGGCCAGGTATGGAACGGATGACTCATCACTGGTCACCGTGGTTACCCGCAGCGGTCAACCTTTAGCTGTAGCTCACTTCACTGAACCATGGACACTCCTAGCTGATCCATGATGTTCCATGTTCGCCAGATATTTACTCACTAATGCCGACAAGCTTCCATGTCCTTCTGGATATGCATCTGGTTCTTAATATACCTCGCTCACTTCCTGAGGTTCTCTGTATTTGCGCAACATTTCACAGCTACAAGACTCCTCTTGTAGGCCACACGACATTCCATTCCAGGCCACACGACACCGGGACCTTGCTCCGGTCCCGGGCCACCTGCCGACCCGGGAGGTGTCCCACACGACATTCCATTCCAGGCCACACGACACCGGGACGTTGCTCCCCGGTCACCCGGGGTGTCCCACACATTAGCCCGACGTTGCCCGGTCACGGGCCACCGCCCCAGTGTCCCACACGACATTCCATTCCAGGCCACACGACACCGGGACGTTGCTCCGGTCCCGGGCCACCTGCCGACCCGGGAGGTGTCCCACACGACATTCCATTCCAGGCCACACGATACCGGGACGTTGCTCCGGTCCCGGGCCACCTGCCGACCCGGGAGCGCTCTCTGCGTCCTCGGGCCACCCCTCCGGTGCTGGGTCACATGAGCGGGCAGCGGGTGGGTGACGATGGTATCACCGCTGGGGGACCGCACGGCAAACAACCAGCCCGGGTGACGGGTGCGATGGCCCCGATAGGCCGGCTCGGTTTCCGCCGCCGACAGCAGAAGGCAGTGTCGCCGACTGGCAGATCGGCCGCCGCGCACAGTCGCAGCCGCCCCGGAAGCCAGCATCACTGCCGGCGTGACGGCGCCTTCACAGTGGACTAGCCAGGCATGAGCCACGCTGTCAGTGCCGCTCACCGAGGAGTGGGCTGCGCTCGGTGTACAGTGTACACCGGGGAGTCCGCCGGGAGTCCGCCGGGGCGGAGGTTGGACATCATCCCCCAAAAAGATAAATTATTCGCGAAATAGGGTGGAATATGCCACTTACTGGACACTCAATCGACATCCTCCCCAAAGAAGTATCGACATCGTGCTTCTTGGTGCGTGTTTGTGAAGTCATCATGCCTCGTTTCTAACCGTATCCCATTTACAAATATCATACTTTTGCTCACCATAACGGATCAGGGTTCGTGATAGCGAACATCCCATAGCGCAATTCCAGGTGAAGGGATTTTCTATGATGTGCTATGTTATACAAGAACAGTTTATAGCATGGGTGTTTGCATTGTTTGTGTTGATATCGGAATCCCCAAATTAGGTACCTTTCAAAACACGCAAAACGGCAACAGTCGCAACCCTGTACGCAATTGTCCAATGTTAAATTATTCGTGAAATAGGTTGGAATATACCACTTTCTGAACACTCAATCGACATCCTTCTCCAAGAAGTATCGACATCCTGCTTCTCGATGCGTGCTTATGAGTTCTTCCCGTCTCCTTTCTAACAGTACCTCGTTTATAAGTATCATGATCATGCTCTCGATAAGGGATGGTAATACACGAACATTTCGCAATGCAATTTCAGGCAAAGGGATTATTCATAATACGATATGGCATGCACTGCCATTGTATAACATAGGTATTTTTTCTTGCTATCCCGAATATATATCTTCCTAAATTATGAATATCAAAACAACTTATGAAGGTACAGTCATAAGTGCACCATTGGCCGAAATTTGAGCCTGAAAGTCATCAAAAGTATTTGAAATGACACTAATTCCATGGCAAATTTTGACATCCTACTGTGCTCGTTCCGACATCTCGCACCTAACGAAAAACCATTATTTTAACACTGTCCCCCAAAGGATGTCACCCACCGCGGTGGTGGTGTCGCGGTGGTGTCGGGGGCAGTGGTGGAGGTCCGCGGAACCGGGTGGCACCGTCAGCCGAGCCGTGACACACCCTCACGCACCACCTTTGAAGTGCACTCAGTCTGCGGCGCGGATCAAGGCGCCGCCGCCAGTGCTGTCGTGGCGTGGCAGCGAGCTTCGCCCCCAGCCATTACGCCTGGTGAGACGGGCCGACAGGAAAGCCCGCCGCAGCGAGCTGGGATTTCACGCATCGCGAGCAAATCACGGCCCGGCGAACAATTGCCGCCAATTGCCCGACGATCGGGGCGCAAGTGGTGCGCACCGTCGGTCGCCGGGGCGCCGCCGCCGAAATCGAGCCGCGTCTCGCCGATTAGCCGGCTGGTTGTGGATTGCGCACCGCCGGTCGCCGGGGCGCCGCCGCCGAAATCGAGCCGCGTCTCGCCGATTAGCCGGCCGGTTGTGGATTGCGGCGCCTGGAGGGCCGATACGCGTCCAACAAGCGGCGACAGATTGTGCTGCCAGCCGAGTGGCTCTCACGGCCCGTCGTGCACAGAATCGCCGCTCTTCCGGTCAGCGCCGAATGAAAGCTCCAGACCCGCCGGCACACCCGTCGCCGCGGCCGACAGCACTGAAGGTGGCCGGACCGTCCCGCAGTCTCCACACAATCCCGCAGCAGATTCGGCGCGGCCTCCTCCAGCGACCACCGCCTACTTAAGCTCACTTACTACGACTCGAAACCACCTGGGCGACACTGTTATCGTGGCGAGACGTCCGAAAAGCCGGCGATGTCGAGCCGGCGATGTCGAGCCGCCGCGCCGGCAGCGGGCCCCAGCTCCACCGCCGCGGTTCAGACGCACCGCGCGCGGGTCGGCCGCCCAGACGCCTGTCCGACGCGCTCAACCCGTCAACACACCACCCGCCCGGGCCGCGCCGACGCCGACGCCGACGCGACGCGCGAACGCCGCCATCCGGAGGCGGCGCACCGCTCCTGCCGCGTCCGCGCCGGCCAAATCTAAACACCGGCGCATCGCGACAAAAACGGCGCCTCGGCAGACGCGCCGCGGCGCTGCTGGTCCCGTGTGTTTTACGGCGCCGCAGCTCGCCGCTCGTCGCGTGCGAGATAAGACAGCGCGTGCGACCTCGGCGCAACCTCTGACCCCGGGCCGCGTGCGAGTGAGTTCCGCGCGAACGAGACAGCCGCGTGGCCTTGAAGCCAGTGAGACGAGCGTCAAACGCGCAGAGTACAGTCCACTGCTGCTGAAGAGTCTGGTGCACATTATACCGAAACTGAACAAGTGCAGAACATGGACGGCGTGAACAACTGAACGTGCTTACAAATGACAACAGGTTCGTAACCCGTTCATATTAGAAATTCGCCAAATGTGCATGGAACTAGCATACCCAGGTATGTCACCTGGTACATCTGCTACGCAGAAGTGACCGGATATTTCCCCAGTAGTTCCATCACATTCGCCTGGCGACCGGCGGCCCCGTAAATCCGCTCGACAGCGCTACGCCTGCAAACGATCGTGCGGCACCCATCGCCAGCATCGGCTAATTTGCCAGTACCACAGGGCCGACTAGGTAATTGACCGGCAGTTACTCCGGTAACCCGATGCCTTCTCACCGGGCGGCTTCGGTGAACCGGTCGGAGGGTAATGTCAGGTACCGACCCGCCCAGAATACACGACGGTGCCAATGCCAACCCGGTCTGGTGAAAACTCAGTAAAAAAAACTCCCTCCCCTCCTCTAACCTTCCTTTCTACACCAACAAATTCTGATTACGATTCTTGCAAACGTGTTTTGTTTTCAACAGCGTCTCTACACATTTCAATATCCGGCTTCACTGTCGATTTAACCCGGTCCCGGTCAGATACTTACACCCCGTCTCGGGGGTGGGGGCATTAAAAGCCCCTCTAATCACCAAAGTAAGCTTTGCACGAAAACGAAAGTGGTGTCATCGGAAAGCGCTCGACGAGTATGGCCCAAACCACCCCCAAAATTGCTTCCCCTCAAAAAGTGACGTCACTAGCGGACGTCCCTGCCATACAATATGGGATCACGACTGACGTCATGTTTTGGGCTCTGGGAGTTCATTTTAGGGAAGATTTGAAAAACAACATAAACCAATTATTTAGAATCAGAAAAGGAAGGCGAAATCAACCATGGCCTCAAAATGTTTGCCCACCAAAAAATCATGATTATAGTTTTCGATTATCGAGATTATAGTCTTCGATTTTAGCCCCAAATGGCAAATATGCGAAACAAATAAATCATCAAAAAACGAGAAACATACAAATTCCTCTGGTGCGTTTTGTTGCATCCCTAAAGAATGAATGAAACGCTGAAAGTTTTATTCCAGTATCTATATTTGTTAAAGCGTGACAACTGGTTGAACTTTTGGGGTGACCTCACTTGACTTTGAATCCATCGGTGACCGTAGATGACTTGACCTCGAAATTTCCACACATGTGAAATTGACGTGGGAAAAGGTATGCCAAATTTCGGCGTGCTGCCACGCGTCGCTTCTTCCCTATCCGCGGAATACCTTAGGGGGAAGGATGCGAAAAATGATCCCCTCCCCAAAACGAGACGGGTCAATGCATACAATTCAACAGATGCAGAACTGTGTCGTATATAACCATCGGATTCATCAAAGAACTCTCGTCAGAGACGGACGGGCCACATGTCCGTCAGACAGGTGCTTCAGTGCTACATTATTCGCGAAATAGGGTGGAATATACCACTTTCTGAACACTGAATCGACATCCCTCCCAACGACGTATCGACATCGTGCTACGTGATGAGTCTTTCTGAAGCCTTCATATCTAATTTCTCGCCGTATCTTGTTGATAGTATTATGCTTATACTCACATTGCGGATTTTGATGCACGAACATCTCTTAGCACAATCCCAGGTAAAAGGAATACCTATGAATGGTCTGCCATACAATATCGGTTAATAAGGACAGGTATTTTGTTTTATTATTGCTAAAATAGTTACTCCCAAATTAGGTATCTCAACGAAGGAAAAAGGTACAAGTGTGAGTATCCTGTTGGATCCAAATTGTGACTGAATAACTTATAAGATATGTCAAGGAACATTGTTTCCATGGCGAATTTCGACATCCTACTGCACTTGTTTCAACATCTCACATCTAACGAAAAACCATTATTTTAACACTGAGGTGCTCACGCCTCACAGGCACTCGTCTCTCCTGGAGGCGGGGTCTCACACGTCTACAGTGCTTCCTTCCCACAAGAACTCGTGTCCCGCTGACACCCGTCTCTCCTGGAGGCAGGGTTTCACGCGTCTACAGTACTTCCTTCCCGCAAGAACTCGTGTCCCACTGACACCAGGGTAAGGCAGGGTCTCACGCGTCGAAAGTACTTGCTTCTCGCAAGCACTCGTGTCCGCCAGACGCCCATGGGTTTCAGATGCCCGTGTCCCCCAGGCACTTGTGTTCGTTAGATATTCGCGATTCTCAGGTACTCGCATCTCTAAAGCAGACATGACTCTCCGTTACTGGCATCGGTCATGTCTTCCAGGCAATCATACCTATCAGATACTCATACATCTCTCAGCTCCTCGTAAGCCGAGTCTGAGCTCTGTAAACACACAACGCAACAGCCGGACGACGGCACCCCTGCTGCAGATCCGCTCATGACGTCATCGGTGCGATGGCCGGCGGCGCACCATCCGAGGAAGGTCACGTCACCCGGCCCGGCCGGCACGCCAGCCCACCATCAGCAGCTGCCGTAGACCAGCTCACCGATCTACACACAGCAGCTGCCGATAGACGGCCGACGGCGGACACCCTCTGAAGCTTTTATCGATTATTTGGGCTTGAGGGCGCGCCGACTACAGGATCACTTGGCGTTCATCGCCCACTGGAGCGGTGAAGTAGTTAGTTATATGGGTCTAAGGGTGCCGTATGGTACTTGGGGTAGTCGAGTCGATGGTCCAGCCGGACGACGCCGGAAAGAGCACGAATATGACTGCGCATTGGTGGTGTGCGCGACACTGCGATCAAATTACCTCACCGGCCCCGGCCGGGAGCGTCCCAGTTCGGATCGGGATTATTATCGGTAAACACAGACTACCGGGAAGACTGACAAGCATTGCTGTGGTGACAATATGCCTAATAAGCAACCCTGAACTTTCGGCGGAGTGAGCTACAAAAACAATAAAATGAATACAAAACACAACAAAATAAAACAAAATTAAATTAAAACAGTTGGAAAGCACGAACAGTACGAGTGTGAGACACTGGCTGTGCCTCACACTCGTCCTGTAAGTCATCACGTGACGTGATACAGCCCCGGTGACCTCCACCGTGTTCCACATCCCCGTACCGCCTGAACCTGGGTGTACGTGATCAACAATGGCGGCACTTCCAGCGGCCAGCACCAACACAGGATGCCGCGGGGTGTCCGTCTGTATATTTTTTTGGACGCCATTTCCCGATAGTACCAAGCTAACAGCAACATTCTGACTCATGTACCACATGAAGCAGAACGTGATCCTGCATTTATATAGACAACGGATCCCCGCACGTTATGAAATATACTGTCCCATTTCAGCCACCGTTTTTCCTCCCAAGAAAAAGAACGTATGGGCAAGCAATTTAGCTTCAAAAATAGGCTAAACGCTGGCTACATTTATCAGCTTAGCGCATTGAAACAAACGTCCATTCGACAACAAAAAATACAAGCCAAGCCACCATGTCACGCCAATCGCCCTCCTCCGCCTCTTCAAACTATTTTCATGAGACATCGATGGCGTGCGATCGTCAGCGCACCAGGCCGTGAC
This sequence comes from Ashinkailepas kermadecensis, assembly GCA_034440615.1. Classification (NCBI taxonomy): domain Eukaryota; kingdom Metazoa; phylum Arthropoda; class Thecostraca; family Neolepadidae; genus Ashinkailepas; species Ashinkailepas kermadecensis. The sequence goes on along the minus strand of JAOTOM010003357.1, from coordinate 85,841 downwards.
CGACGCCGACCCGACCTCGCCATAGGTCAGCGGGGCGTGGTACAGGCGGCCACGGGACGTGACGATCATCACCACGCCGGTGACAGGCAAACCGACCCCCAAATCGACACGTGTCCATCCGTCAACATCCAGCGTCACGCCCGTCATCGGCGCGCGAGAATAATTGCCGGAGCCGTCGACGGTCGTCGCCGCCTGACACTGGCCAGCAGGCTGGACTGGCGTGACCGGCATGACTGGCGGGCCAGACGGACGCCGGGGACCACTCTGCCGCCGGCGCTCTCGGCGCCACGGCTGTCGGGCCTGCTCAGCGTCGGCTGCAGGTGCCGGCGATGTCCGGCGGCGGCCGCACGCAGCATCGACGAGGCGGAGGTGGTTTGCTTTTGGGGACGGCCAGCCGCCGATGATTTCGATATGAATAAAGGAATGGATCGGCTTTCTGTGATCCGCGGATAGAAAACCACAGCGAACTGCACTTAATCACCATCGGATGTCAGGTCATCCATATCGCTGGTTTTCCGGGCATGTTTTGGCTCAATTTGCGATGGATCTAACTCAAACCACCATTATTTATTGACTTTTCTTCTTTTTTTAAACTTCGCTTTCAGTAACTGACGGCCAAGCCACTTTAATATTAAAAACACCCATATTTCTAGCTCGTAAGTGCCGACAGCAAATAGGTCGCAACATGCGGTCTCGTGAGGACCAAACAAGCCGCTCACCAGCATGAACTGCTCAGAAAACTAAGCCTACACAACCATAGATGCAAGAGCACACAACGGAAGCTGGCTGGTCCATCAAATCAGCAACGCATACCGTGTCCCGTTCCAAAATCTGGCATGTCATCAGTTGAGAGCCATTAGGAAGCCATTTCAAGCTACGGACCATTTACCACAGCCATCTGGGCTCGGAGAGAAATGGTTGATAAGCCACTGCAATGTCCATCCATCAATGTGACACCACCAAAGGCGTGCTGCCGGCTCGACCCGGCCGCAGACAGTATGCCTCCCTTGAAAGAGGGGACCAAAAGAATAATCCAGCGAAAGAGGCGAAAAAAAGGAAAGGCTTCCCCCTGGGTATGCCTGAAAATTTGCCGGCAGCTGCAGGCTGCAGCGACGACGGGTCCCAATGAATAGTGAGTGTCCAAACAGACGGCGGCGTTTGGGAGATCTCGGTCTGCTTACCTTTTAGCGCGAAGGTTTGGGATTCGCAGCCCAGAGTGGGTTGGATTATCGGGTCGACCTGCGAGAAATCAGCGCGGCAGACTGACGATGCTACATGTCCTCCGCGACTGTTGTGACACGAGACCGGTGTACTCAAATCTCGCTGGAAATCCAGATCTCCGCTCATCAGAACGCCTCAGCTGCTGACGAAGTGATGCAATATCCGATTACCCGATTCAAGCCACACTAGCCGTAGTCCCATCACCCGATTCAGGCCATCGTCGAATCCACACGGCGGATCACGTGGCCAAGCTTCCACGGCACCCCCAAGTTGTTGTTTTTTTCGTCAGCATGGTATGGTCGTTGTCGGCACTCCGAAGCTATTCACAGCACTGGACTATCACGGTTGACGATGTAGCGAGCACACTGCAAGCATCTCACACGAGACGTTCATGTCTCTGCTCTCGTCAAAAAGTGTAACGACATCATCATTGGGCTGTGCCACGTGCGTCACTGCGTTCCCTCAAGCCCACTTCCCATTATTGTCAACACCCGGCTCATTTCACATGTCGTTACCGTTTGGCTGTCTTTGGCCATTGCACCAAAAAAAAAATGAATCTTCAAAAATTCAACATTCTGTTTTAAGTAGCATTATGGGCAGGCGGAAATGCCATCACAGAATGGATGTGACAGACGGACACGGCTGGCTCACTGTTCGTCAACTATACAAACGGCACTCTCTCAACTTCCCACAAAACATCAGATCCACCGGTAAACCACTGCCTCTTGCTTCTCGCCCCCAGGTAAACCTCGAACTACGCTCCAGCGAGACGAGGGGTAAGATGCTCGTCTCGCAATGAAAGGTTCTGGGTTCGAGTCTCACCTGTCGCTACTCTTCGCCCCGACCAATCGGCGTGAGAGATTGGCGACGCACATACCAACGGTCGACGTGTCAAAACGAATAACCAACCAACGCTCCAGCGACACCCGCCAGGACACTGACCTGGCGCTCATTTTGCGACACGACTCAATGCAACACTAACCCGGCCCGACCTGACCATGACGTCACCACGAGCCCGACCAGCCTCCCTGCCGGCCCCGCGAGCGGCCCAAGTCAGTCGCACCGCCTTCTCCACAGGCGGCGCGGTGGGAAGAGGTGCGTGTGCCGGTCCCGGACGGCCTGGCCGCCGACGCCAGGGCCGCACGGCACGGTCACGCCTGTCCGCCAACGTGACGACCGACACCCGCCAGCTGCCAGCATGTCAATACAGCCGACAGGCGACAGGTGACAGATGACGGATCAGTCACTTGTCGGCCGGCACGCCGTCCGGCGCTGCCGCTCACACCGACTGACGTCACACCTGTCACACCGGCACCGCGCGGCGTGGCCTCTGCCGTCCGTGTCGCGGTCCAGCTCGGTGTGGCCTCTGCCGTCTGTGTCGCGGTCCAGCTCGGTGTGGCCTCTGCCGTCTGTGTCGCGGTCCAGCTCTGTGTGGCCTCTGCCGTCCGTGTCGCGGTCCAGCTCTGTGTGGCCTCTGCCGTCCGTGTCGCGGTCCAGCTCTGTGTGGCCTCTGCCGTCCGTGTCGCGGTCAAACTGAGAGTGGTCTCTGCCGTCCGTGTCGCGGTCCAGCTCGGTGTGGCCTCTGCCGTCCGTGTCGCGGTCCAGCTCGGTGTGGCCTCTGCCGTCCGTGTCGCGGTCCAGCTCGGTGTGGCCTCTGCCGTCCGTGTCGCGGTCCAGCTCTGTGTGGCCTCTGCCGTCCGTGTCGCGGTCCAGCTCGGTGTGGCCTCTGCCGTCTGTGTCGCGGTCAAACTGAGAGTGGTCTCTGCCGTCCGTGTCGCGGTCCAGCTCTGTGTGGCCTCTGCCGTCCGTGTCGCGGTCCAGCTCTGTGTGGCCTCTGCCGTCCGTGTCGCGGTCAAACTCGGTGTGGCCTCTGCCGTCCGTGTCGCGGTCCAGCTCGGTGTGGCCTCTGCCGTCTGTGTCGCGGTCCAGCTCTGTGTGGCCTCTGCCGTCCGTGTCGCGGTCCAGCTCGGTGTGGCCTCTGCCGTCCGTGTCGCGGTCCAGCTCTGTGTGGCCTCTGCCGTCTGTGTCGCGGTCCAGCTCTGTGTGGCCTCTGCCGTCTGTGTCGCGGTCCAGCTCTGTGTGGCCTCTGCCGTCCGTGTCGCGGTCCAGCTCTGTGTGGCCTCTGCCGTCCGTGTCGCGGTCCAGCTCGGTGTGACCTCTGCCGTCCGTGTCGCGGTCCAGCTCTGTGTGGCCTCTGCCGTCCGTGTCGCGGTCCGGCTCGGTGTGGCCTCTGCCGTCTGTGTCGCGGTCCAGCTCTGTGTGGCCTCTGCCGTCCGTGTCGCGGTCCAGCTCGGTGTGGCCTCTGCCGTCTGTGTCGCGGTCCAGCTCGGTGTGGCCTCTGCCGTCCGTGTCGCGGTCCAGCTCGGTGTGGCCTCTGCCGTCTGTGTCGCGGTCCAACTCTGTGTGGCCTCTGCCGTCTGTGTCGCGGTCCAGCTCTGTGTGGCCTCTGCCGTCCGTGTCGCGGTCCAGCTCTGTGTGGCCTCTGCCGTCTGTGTCGCGGTCCAGCTCTGTGTGGCCTCTGCCGTCCGTGTCGCGGTCCAGCTCGGTGTGGCCTCTGCCGTCCGTGTCGCGGTCCAGCTCGGTGTGGCCTCTGCCGTCCGTGTCGCGGTCCAGCTCTGTGTGGCCTCTGCCGTCCGTGTCGCGGTCCAGCTCGGTGTGGCCTCTGCCGTCCGTGTCGCGGTCCAGCTCTGTGTGGCCTCTGCCGTCTGTGTCGCGGTCCAGCTCGGTGTGGCCTCTGCCGTCTGTGTCGCGGTCCAGCTCGGTGTGGCCTCTGCCGTCTGTGTCGCGGTCCAGCTCTGTGTGGCCGCTGCCGTCCGTGTTCCGTCAAGTTCGGTGCGGCCTGAAGGCGCGGGTCAGAAGTCGAGGTGGCGCACTTTGGAGCTTAGTCTGGTAAGTGTCAGAACTAGTGTGACGTGCGTTTTGGCGCAATGTGAGGTTATTTAGAACTCGGTGTAACATGACGAGGCCTGTTCTCAGGAATCTTTACCAGGTAGGTACTCGCGGCTATATTCAAAATCATGAGGAATATAGTCATCAAAATCTGACAATTGGCCTATCTCCGGGTAAGGAATCAGCTGAATGTGGATCCATTTCCATTGTCTATCAGAGTGTCAAGTGATTGTTTTACATCCTGACGCCTACTTGAGCGAATTAGACACCCTGGGTCCAAGTCTGGCAACCCCTCCCTCTCCTCCAGTAATACTAAATCAAAGGAGATTGGCCACTACCAGAGGGCAAGGTCATGACTGAGTACCGCAGAGCACCACCTCACTCACAGTAGCTGTGCCAGCAGGGCAGTATAAATGTTCGAAATATGGGGACGGGGCAGATCACGGGCAGATTACAAGTCGATACTTTCCCCGCAACGCATACGGGGTTAATATTTGAAGCTTTTGACAATTGAGTCATACCCTTGCCACTAATTCCAGGTGAACCAAAAATGTAATTGGGATGGCCAAAGACTAGCATTTCACTACTTACAGTCGGTATATTACAAAACAAACAAAAACACACGGCCAGAACACAAATTGTGCTGTTACCGGGGAAGGTGTTAGTTGATCCTCTGACACTCCCACCTCGCCCCACCATCACCACGTTAATCACCACCAAACCGATAATCAAACTGCACAGGTGATGCACCTGGGCGGCGCGTTACTGACTTCCCGGGACATCAACCTAGTCAACTGGGCAGTAGCACTAGCTGGATTGGCCGCGCGGCGCTAACTCGGGACACAGCTGACGTCATGCCGCCGCCTATGGGGATTTCGACTGGCCGCCGGTGCGACCCATGAGTCACATTCGATCAATTCATTAATCAGCGCCACGAACGCCGGTCGATAGAGGTGGCGAAAAATGCGCACCAGCGCGGCCCCGCCCGGCTTCCAGCTTAAAATCTGTCCCACACAGGCGTCCACAGTGCGCCCGGGTCGGCGTCCAGAAAAACACACTCGGCACCAGACCTGTTTCGAACGCGCGGCCTTTTGAAGCGACCTTTCAGCACGCCCGGGTCAAGGTCGAGGTCAGACGCTGAGCCGCGCGCCACAAGACGGCAGCACGGCGGGACGACCTCACACCAGCTGCCTGGCATAGGACTGGACAAATAGGCTGCTCCTCGATTGTTGGCATCCAGATCATTATCCACCCCACAACATTATCGTATTGTTTTCCACATAGGGATGTGAAATGGTGCTGTTTGACAATGAGCCACTCTGTGATAAAGTGGCCAAGATTCGTTGGAAATTGCAAGCTGTCTGATTTCATTGTCTAGTTCTGACGGCACAAGTTTGAAGAAATACACCCCATTTTCGACCACCCCAAAAGTGTCTGGCTCCACATCCAGGATCACGAACCACAAATCCAGCCCTGTAGCCATTATTATAAAAAAATGCAGTCACCGGCTGTCTTTTTTTCATCGGCTTGACGCCATCCATTATTATAAACCTCCCAGTAAAAAAATCGCAGCAACGAAGACATGGAAATGCAGACACCGACTGCGTTTTGGATATTATAAACCTTAACTGCGGCAGTCTTTGCGCAGAAAATTGCGTCACGTTTGTAAAATAACTCGGGCTCGTGTCGTGAAAAAAAAGCAAGTCAGCCGTGTCATCTTCTCCATTACCAGCCGCATGCTACCGTATGGATAGCGTATGCGAATCATGGCTTAAACACAGGCTTAACAAGATCGGGTTGGGGCAAGAATGGAAATGACTCAAAACTGGGACCACTTTTGCAGCTTATTCCACTACAAATAAATACAACATATTTTAAGCATTCTAATACAGCCTAGATAGTGTAAGAAAATTACAAGAGCTATACAATGAAGGAGACTAGAATTAGTGAGTTTCTGCATTGTAGGAGCAAAATACACAATGTGGTGTGCCCTAGACAAAAATAAAGCAATGTTCCATTCACTAGGGTGGCATTTGTCCCACATTCAGTCAATATGATATTTTAGTTCATGCATAGCTTAAAGTCCACGAAAAATATTCACTTTTTTGTAAGAGTTAGGTTATGTTGTGTTCAAAAAGTGGTGACAGCCAGCAACTAATTGCCAAATGAACCTGAGGTAGGTAAGTGGCATTTAAGCTTGACATAAACTACATATTTTCTGAGCATTGCCAGGAAATATAAGTTCAACAAACCATGGTATATACCTATTCACCAGGTGGGTAATACAATTTATATCCACATAAGTCAATGTGAACAATTTGCACAGTTAATGGTGGCAAACTTGCTTCCGCATCACACACAATTGAAAATGGGAAATTATCACAAGTTTATGATATGGGTAATGTAATGTGTAGAAAGGGACTGCAGATTAGGGGGGCAGGGGAGGAGCAAGCTATCCTGTAGCTCTGGCAAAATTTCACCTCAATTATATGACTGCTTGGAAAGAAATGAAGTAAATCATGTTTGCCCCCAACTCTGCAGAGGACCCACCAACTCTTGGTGAATAAACATCCCCGAAGGTGGGGTGGGGTTCGTGGGGGGTGGGGGGTGGGGGGTGATAACATCTTTTTTAAATGAATTGTTTTCATGTATCACCATATGGTTAATGCTAAACTTGTGCATAAAGTGGTGGGAGCAGTACCTAGAGTATTTATATCTATACTGTTCGGCATAGCCAGGCCCCCCTAAAAATTTCGGATTTTAGCATGAAGCATATGGTGATGCACAGTACGAATGGAGTTTAAAAAAAACTACAAAATGTGTGCCTGGAGCCCCCTAGCATATTTGAAGTGGCATCCTCGGGCAGTGCACACCATTCCCCAAACTGCATACTATGGCACATTTTGACGAGATCTCCTTGCAAGTTGGAGCAGCAGTTTGAGAAAGTGCAACATGTTTGGGAAGATTTTGCCAAATAAAGAAATATTCCATTCACTAGGGTGGCATTTGTCCCACATTCAGTCAATATGATATTTGAGTTCATGCATAGCTACAGTGCACCCAAAATATTCACTTTTTTTGTAAGAGTTAGGTTATGTTATGTGTCCAAAAAGTGGTGACAGCCAGCAACTAATTGCCAAATGAACCTGAGGTAGGTAAGTGGCATTTAAGCTTAACATAAACAGTACATATTGTCAGGAAATATAAGTTCAACAAGCCATGGTATATACCTATTCACCAGGTGGGTAATACAATTTATATCCACATAAGTCATTGTGAACAATTTGCACAGTTAATGGTAGCAAGCTTGCTTCCGCATCACACAATTGCAAATTGGAAATTATCACAAGTTTATGATATGGGTAATGTAATGTGTAGAAAGTGACTGCAGATTAGGGGAGGCAGGGGAGGAGCAAGCTATCCTGTAGCTCTGGCAAAATTTCACCTCGATTATATGACATTGCTTGGAAAGAAATGAAGTAAATCATGTTTGCCCCCAACTCTGCAGAGGACCCACCAACTCTTGGTGAAGAAACATCCCCAAAGGTGGGGTGGGGGTGATAACATCTTTCTTAAATGAATTGTTTTCATGTATCACCATATGGTTAATGCTAAACTTGTGCATAAAGTGGTGGGAACAGTGCCTAGAGTATTTATATCTATACTGTTACCGTGAAGCATATGGTGATGCACAGTAAGAATGGAGTGGAAAACTACAAAATTAGTGCCCGGAGCCCCCTAGCATATTTGAAGTGGCATCCCCGGGCAGTGCACACCATTCCCCAAACTGCATACTATGGCACATTTTGACGAGATCTCCTTGGAAGTTGGAGCAGCAGTTTGAGAAAGTACAACATGTTTGGGAATATTTTGGGTAGCAATCCACCGCTTTTGCAGTAAAAATGGAATGTTCTTGGTGTTAATTACACAAAAATGATAGATTATAAACCATATACTGCAAATATAACTAAAATTTCATGATAAGCATATCACTGCAGGATTTTTCTAACGCAGGTTTTTAATTTATTGAAATATCGACCAATGAAACCTACAAGTTCCTTGTCGTAAAGTTCTAGTGTGAATGACGTCATAAGCTGTCTTCTATTTTGGGCAAAAAAAATACAGACCAGTGGAGAAAAGAAGACAAGGTTTGACGCTACGGCGTCTTTTTTTGTAATAATGGGAAGGGTGTCGTTATTTTTTTCACCGTCTGTATTTTTATTTGCAGCCAGTGACAGCATTTTGTTTTATAATAATGGCTACTGGTCCAGCATCACATGCCGCCGTATTAGCCCGCCGGGTCGACTTCCTCCGCCAACAACAAGAGCAGCTCGTGTGGCGCCAAATTAGCGGTCACGATGGCGCGCATTGGCGCGCCGATGTCCGCGGCCAGGCCCGACTTTTGTCAGCGCACTTAGACGCCGCCCAGCTGGACGGCCGTCGCGGTGTGGTATGGGCGGAATCAAGGCTGTCGGAGGACATCACCCAACCACCGCCACCGGTGTGAGGTATTCAGGACGTCGGAGCTCGGGCAGATCGACAAACGTGTGCCGTGTTAGTCCGTTTGTGTTCCCTCCAGCCGCTCCTTCTCTCGCACACACTCGAGTCAGTAACGATTGGCGCCAGAGCCGCCGGTAAGCGACTGTGAACCGCGCCCAGAGCGGCGCGCCAGTTGGCATACTTTACGACAGAAAAACGGCCGCGCCGGCCGCCTCGTTAATGCTGGCTGCTCGGGGCAGTTAGCGGTGTGCGTGCAGACAGTGGCGAAGGCGCGATATCCTGCCGCCGACCACCGGCGAACGCGTAACCACGCCACAGGCCGCAGAGCCCACAGGGGCGTCACGACCGTCAGTCGCGAGGGGGCAGGGGGGTCGCCAGGGGAGGTGACCGGCAGGCAGGGGCGTCGTCAGGGGAGGTGACCGGCAGGCAGGGGCGTAGTCAGGGGAGGTAACCGGCAGGCAGGAGCGTAGTCAGGGGAGGTGACCAGCAGGCGGGGCGTAGTCAGAGAGGTGACCGGCAGGCAGAGGCGTGGTCAGGGGAGGTGACCGGCGGGCAGGGGCGTATTCAGGGGAGGTGACCGGCAGGCAGGAGCGTAGTCAGAGGTGACCGGCAGGCAGGGGCGTAGTCACGGGAGGTGACCGGCAGGCACGGGCGTAGTCACGGGAGGTGACCGGCAGGCAGGGGCGTAGTCACGGGAGGTGACCGGCAGGCAGGGGCGTAGTCACGGGAGGTGACCGGCAGGCAGGGGCGTAGTCAGGGGAGGTGACCGGGAGGCGGATCACCTCAGTGGGGAAAACGTTCTACTCTCACTGTCTACTGGCTTCCCACTGCTAATTTTCCTCTCCCAACGTTCACGTCCTCGACAAAAAAAAAGGTGAGATTACACTTCGCATCGGTTCAGTTTAGGTGTTAACAGTTCATAGATCGGTTCAGTTCAGGTATTAATATTCCATCCATCGGTTCTGCTTTTAACAGTCAATACATCGGTTCAGAGTAGGTTCTAACAGCAATAGGAAAACATCATTGGATGGGCCACGCAATGCTAGAGCTGATGAGGTCAAAATGCATAGGTACCTGATCCATGTTCATGTTTGCATTAGCTGGCGGTGCCAAACGGAAAATTGGAGGGATCACGGCCTTCCCGCACGATCAGCTCCGTGTAGCTTAGCGAACGGTGTTCGAACATCATCAAAGCATGGCTCGGTACCACCTCACTACTGTGCGAAATCATCAAACGCTAATGTCCGAAGACTTCGGACACTCCACCGGTGGAACCACTGCATCTGAGAGCCTCAGCAGCAACACGTGGTCGGGAGCACTCTGCAGATATGCGCCCTCGCCCCTGTCGTCCCAGCCAGGAGCACTCCACAGAGATGCGCCCTCGCCCGTCGTCCCGGCCAGGAGCACTCCACAGAGATGCGCCCTCGCCCCTGCCGTCCCGGCCATTAGCACTCCAGAGATGCGCCCTCGCCCCTGTCGTCCGGCCAGGAGCCATCCCCTCATGGTCGGACCAACAACTCCCGTGACCGGACACTGAACACTGAAACGACACGTGACACTGAACGGCTCGCCGGGCCCAGCCGGGACAGGGCGGGGCGACTGCAGCTGCGACGGGCCGACCGACACGTGACACTGAACACTGAAACGACACGTGACACTGAACGGCTCGCCGGGCCCAGCCGGGACAGGGCGGGGCGACTGCAGCTGCGACGGGCCGACCGACACGTGACACTGAACACTGAAACGACACGTGACACTGAACGGCTCGCCGGGCCCAGCCGGGACAGGGCGGGGCGACTGCAGCTGCGACGGGCCGACCGACACGTGACACTGAACACTGAAACGACACGTGACACTGAACGGCTCGCCGGGCCCAGCCGGGACAGGGCGGGGCGACTGCAGCTGCGACGGGCCGACCGACACGTGACACTGAACACTGAAACGACACGTGACACTGAACGGCTCGCCGGGCCCAGCCGGGACAGGGCGGGGCGACTGCAGCTGCGACGGGCCGACCGACACGTGACACTGAACACTGAAACGACACGTGACACTGAACGGCTCGCCGGGCCCAGCCGGGACAGGGCGGGGCGACTGCAGCTGCGACGGGCCGACCGACACGTGACACTGAACACTGAAACGACACGTGACACTGAACGGCTCGCCGGGCCCAGCCGGGACAGGGCGGGGCGACTGCAGCTGCGACGGGCCGACCGACACGTGACACTGAACACTGAAACGACACGTGACACTGAACGGCTCGCCGGGCCCAGCCGGGACAGGGCGGGGCGACTGCAGCTGCGACGGGCCGACCGACACGTGACACTGAACACTGAAACGACACGTGACACTGAACGGCTCGCCGGGCCCAGCCGGGACAGGGCGGGGCGACTGCAGCTGCGACGGGCCGACCGACACGTGACACTGAACACTGAAACGACACGTGACACTGAACGGCTCGCCGGGCCCAGCCGGGACAGGGCGGGGCGACTGCAGCTGCGACGGGCCGACCGCAGCCGGCGTGCCGACATGCCACTCTCGGCCCGGCCAATTCCGACGCCGGCAAAAATGTCCGTGACGAGCCGTGTCGTATGCGACAGCCGCCGGCTTTCCTCGTGTCGGCGGCGTCGGCGCCGGTAAGCCGACCCGACAGCGCCGCCCACCTGTCAAATGGGCGGCGTCACGCGGCGTGACGCGGCGCAGGCACGGCCCGTCACGTGTCGGCACCGTGTCGGGGTGGTGACGGGTCGCCCGGCCAGAACGCCACCTGCGCCCGGCCGATCGGCCTGACGCGTACCGACGCCTGCGGCGCCGTGTAAACAAGGCGACCGACGCAATGTTTGCAGAATGGAGTGTGGAGCATCGGATTGCGATCGGTCTATCTGCTTGTTCAGACATTTCAACAGGCGCAATCGGGTCGACAGCGCTCAACAGAGGGAAGAACTCAACAGACGACAGAGCTCAACAGAGGGCAGAACTCAACAGACGACAGAGCTCAACAGAGGGCAGAGCTCAACAGACGACAGAGCTCAACAGAGGGCAGAACTCAACAGACGACAGAGCTCAACAGAGGGCAGAACTCAACAGCGGACAGAGCTCAACAGCGGGAGCAAACCGGCGCTCGCTGCCGGCAGATGGTGGCAGCTGGGGATCGGCGGCCAGGCTCCACACCTGTCCCGCCGCGGGACCCATCCAACCCCCGCCCCTCCACCTCAACGACCGAGCCGACCCACCCCGGACATTGTCCGAGTGTCGAGCGGCAGCCGTCTCCGCCCCGCCACCTGCGCTAGCCTTGAACGAAAGCACGCCGGCTGCTGCCGCCACGCCGTGCGACCGCGGCGAACTTCCCGGTCGGCACGAGGAGACGGCTGGCCGTACCCACCTGCACGGCGGCCGGCGGCGGGCTGGCCGGGCCGCCGCCCGAGGCGAGCGCGTGCTTGCTGTGGTAGTGGGCGCGCAGGCCGCTGGGCAGCGCGCCCAGGTTGGGGCCGAGCAGCACCTCACACTGGCGGCACTGCGCCGACATGGTGTCTGTCGGCCGAGCGGTGGGTGAGTCACGCCGGCGATACGGCTGGGCGCGCTGCTGCCCCGCAGTCGGCCGGGTCGCAGCCAGCGAGCTCGGCCGGCGTGGAGTCCGCTGCTCCGTGGTCGGCGAGCAGCGGCGGCCGCTGAAGACCGTGCCGTTGCCGCCTGACGTGACGTGACGTGACCTGACGTGACGTGAGTCCGACGCTGCCCTGTCGCCGCGGTCTCGCCGCCGAACGTCGCTTCACCCGCCGCCCAACACCCTCGTCACTCGCTACTCGCCACTCGCCCGTCTCCGAGCCTCGGGAACACTCCCGGCACCTCTGAAACACTCGCGCCGTGTCCGAGACAAGCAGCCCGGGACACCACCCGAGCTTCACAGCACCGTCGCGAAGACGCTGTTCGTGGTTCAAACCTTAGCGAAGCAGCGCCAACTCAGACCGCCCAGTCTTCACACACGAGACACCACTAGTCACGCTCCTCGTGCGACCACCTCGTGGACCACTGCCAGTCCGTGAAGCAGCACCTCAGCTCCTCACAATACACCACCGCGGCAGCGCCTCGTGAGCCGTCCGCGGACCGCCGTGTCGACGCGCGCGCCCCTGCAACGGTGGCCGACCGGTGCCGACTGGCGGCCAGTCAGAGCCGCACCTGTCGGCCCGTCTGACCGTCACCCGCCGGCCGGCACGGCACCGCCCTGGGCGGCCGCTGCGTCACCGCCGCGGCCCTGAGCTTCAGCTGGTGCTGTCACAGTCATCACGGCGGTCCTGGGCTTCAGCTGGTGCCGCCACAGTCACCGCCGCGGTCCTGGACCTCAGCTGGTGCCGTCAGTCACCTCCGCGCCCTGGACCTCAGCTGGTGCCGTCACCGCCGCGGCCCTGGACTTCAGCTGGTGTTGTCAGTCACTTCCGCGGCCCTGGGTTTCAGCTGGTGCCGTCATCGCCGCGGTCCTGAGCTTCACCTGGTACCGCCACGACCGTGGCCCTGGACCTCAGCTGGTGCCGTCACAGTCACCGCAGCGGCCTTGGGCTTCAGCTGGTGCTGTCACTACCGAGGCCCTGTACCTCAGTTGGTGCCGTCAGTCACCACCGCCGCCCTGGGCTTAAACTGGTGCCGTCAGTCACCACCGCGGCCAGGGGCTTAAGCTGGTGCCGTCACAGTCACCACAGCGGCCCTGGGCTTCAGCTGGTACCGTCACCGTCGTCACCATGACCCTGAGTTGGCGCCGTCACCACCGCGGCCCTGAACTTCACCTGGTGCCATCACTAACGCGGCCCCGAGTTTTAGCTAGTGCTGTCACTACCGCAACACCGAGCTTCAGCTGGTGCTGTCACCACCGCCGCCTTGGGCTTCAGCTGGTGCAGTCACAGTTAACACCCTGCACCTCAGCTGCTTCACCTGGTGCCTTCACGACCGTGGCCCTGGACCCCGGCTGTTTTTTTATCGCCGCCATGACTAGTCAAGGTCTGCAACATCACGGTCCCGTCACGGACAGACCACAGGGCGAGCCGGCACGGCACAGGAACCGAGCACGCGCTCTTAGTCGGTGCGATACCTGTCCTGCGGACATGGGCTCTGGTCATCGGCCTGCATCTGATCTTAGTTTGTGGTCTCGCTGTCCTCGAGCCTGACTGATGGTACGACCACCGCTGACCTTGACCTTCACTGGTTGGTGGCCTGGTTGAGGTCAAGCATCCTTGGGTACTCTACCTGTTCCTGGTGTCTCGTGGCCGAATCTTGACCCATGGCCCTGACTTCCCCTGATGGGCTAACCCTCACTGGCAGCTAGTCTAGTCACTAGACTGTCGCTGGCCTGTGCTGGGCTTTCTTTGCTGGCACCAGACGCAGCCTACCATCCCGACAGCGGCGGTCAGGAGTCACGTTACCCACCTCAGACAGGCCGCCGACGGGAACGGACATTGACCGATTGGCCACGTGACCACCTCCCGGCGAGATGACCGACAACGGGCGCCAGCGGTGTACTCGAGAGGGGAGCCAGATCCCGTCCCCAGAACCCCCGGGGAGACGAACTCTACTTCTGATACCGAGGCGGACCAACTCCAATCCATACAGAGAGGAACGAGTCCAGTCTCCGCGCAGGGGGACAAACTCCAGTGCATGCAGGGGAGCAACCGGAAGCACACTTTGGCAGCGAGCCGACTCACTGGCGGGTCCAGGAGCGGAGCAAAAATGTGATTACACTCCACCCACCCATCAACACCCATACCTGCTGGCCCATTAGCAGAGCGTTGCAGAGGCAGTCCTTGTCAGACATGACGAGTGGTCTAGGGGTAAGATGCTCGTCTCACAATCGAAAGAGTGTGGGTTCGAGTCTCGCCTGTCGCTACTCTTCGCCCGCGACCAATCGGCGTGAGAGATTGGCGACGCTATATGACTCAACAGTCGACGTGTCGTAAAACCAATAACCAACCCTGTGTCTGACGAACACACTTGCCGGAAATCTTAGAAGCTCACTTCCAGTAATTGGCCCATTATGACAGCAGCAGCACGATGACAAGCTCACCACCAGCATTAATCCATCAGGCATCAGTCAGGTGACAACTCGCTGCCGCGACGTCGTCACTCACCGGGCCGTGACCCGTGCACCATCGCCGAAGTTCCCGCACTACACGGAGTTGTGCCGTTACTTGATCCGTCCCTTTGCCGTGCCGGGCTCATTACAGCTACACGAGTACAATAACCGGAACGAGATCCAATGACCGGAACAAGATCCAATTACCGGAGCGTGGTCCGATTACAGCGCCCACTTCGCAGCCGGTCTGCGGACGGCTACACCGGCTGGTCTGTGCGTGTGCGTGTGCGTGTGCGTAGTGCGCTCTGACCGGGCGGTACAGAGCGCCGGTCAGGTGTGATGCACCAATAGACATCGGTCGTGTGTGGTGGAGCGGTGCGGTCCGGTACCACGGGACAGACGGGACAGACGGGACAGACGGGACAGACGGGCAGACGGGCAGACGGACAGACGGGACAGACGGAGCAGACGGGACAGACGGACAGACGGGACAGACGGGACAGACGGGACAGACGGACAGACGGACAGACGGACAGACGGGACAGACGGGACAGACGGGACAGACGGGACAGACGGGACAGACGGGACAGACGGGACAGACGGGACAGACGGGACAGACGGACAGACGGGACAGACGGGGCAGACGGACAGACGGGACAGACGGACAGACGGACAGACGGACAGACGGGACAGACGGACAGACGGGACAGACGGGACAGACGGGACAGACGGGACAGACGGACAGACGGACAGACGGGACAGACGGGACAGACGGGACAGACGGGACAGACGGGCAGACGGACAGACGGACAGACGGACAGACGGACAGACGGGACAGACGGGACAGACGGGGCAGACGGGGCAGACGGGACAGACGGGACAGACGGGACAGACGGGACAGACGGGACAGGCGGGACAGGCGGGACAGACGGACAGACGGACAGACGGACAGACGGGACAGACGGACAGACGGGGCAGACGGGACAGACGGGACAGACGGACAGACGGACAGACGGACAGACGGGGCAGACGGGAACAGACGGGGCAGACGGGACAGACGGGACAGACGGGACAGACGGGACAGACGGGACAGACAGACGGACAGACGGACAGACGGGGCAGACGGAACAGACGGGGCAGACGGGACAGACGGGACAGGCGGGACAGACGGGACAGACGGGACAGACAGGACAGGCGGACAGACGGGACAGACGGGGCAACGGAACAGACGGGACAGACGGGACAGGCGGGGCAGACGGGGCAGACGGACAGACGGACAGACGGACAGACGGGACAGACGGACAGACGGGACAGACGGGACAGGCGGGACAGACGGACAGACGGACAGACGGGGCAACGGAACAGACGGGGCAACGGGACAGACGGGACAGGCGGGACAGACGGGACAGACGGGACAGACAGACGGGGCAGACGGGACAGACGGGGCAACGGAACAGACGGGGCAACGGGACAGACGGGACAGGCGGGACAGACGGGACAGGCGGGACAGACGGGACAGACGGGACAGACGGGACAGACGGGACAGACGGGGCAGACGGGGCAGACGGGACAGACGGGGCAGACGGACAGACGGACAGACGGACAGACGGACAGACGGGACAGGCGGACAGACGGGCAGACGGGACAGACGGGACAGGCGGACAGACGGACAGACGGACAGACGGACAGACGGACAGACGGGGCAGTCGGGACAGACGGGGCAGACGGGGCAGACGGACAGACGGACAGACGGACAGACGGACAGACGGACAGACGGACAGACGGAACAAAGCACCAGTCAGGTGTGATGCACCAACGGACGGACGGCCGCCGGGTGTGGCGGCGCGGTGCGGTCAGGCTCAGCTCAGCTCAGCTCACCCGCCACGAGAGGACCGCCGCGTCCAGTGCCAGTGCCGGTATTCGGGTGATCGGTTCGCGCCATGCCGCCGCCCTGCTGAGACGGACGTTGGGCCGGAGCTCTGACGGCCGCCGCGGTTCGCCGAACGGAAGCCGGCCGGTTTACGGGGGTCGTATAGTACCGCCGGCACGTCCGCTGCCGACTGGCCGGGGCGTGCCGCAGCACCAAGCCGTACCGGCGGACACTCATCGAACCCGGCGGCATCCACGGGCACTCGGCACTCAGTTGATGGTGTTCAGGGCTCCGGCATAGCCACACGACTTTCGTGGATATTCACCGGATCTGACAGGCACGCATTCGCCGGATTCGGCACCGCCTGGGCGGGTCTGAGCTCAGGCACTCACTGGTTGGTTATTGGTTTTTACGACACGCCGACCGTTGAGTCATATACGGTGGCCAATTTCTCACGCCGATTGGTCGCGGGCGAAGAGTAGCGACAGGTGAGACTCGAACCCACAACCTTTCGATTGTGAGACGAGCATCTTAACCCTAGACATGGATTTGATCGGTGGGCACTCGCTGAACGGGACCCGCGGGCACTCATTGGGTCTGCCCCGTGGGCACTCACAGGTTCCGACCCATAGGTACTCAGTGGATGTGGATGTCACTCACCGGTCGGCCACGACACTCCCTGTGTATGATCAACACACTTTCCGTGACTCACAGACGCTCGCCACACCTGAAACGCGAGCACTCGTAGAACCGCGCCGGACTCACGGGCACCCTTCTGATAATGGAGCCGGCACACGCATCTGGCGGCGGTCAGACGCCCACCGACCAGCCGCCCCCGGCTCTCCACACAGAGCCGGTAGCCGTGCCGTGCCCCACGACCCGGCGGCGATTCAGCCGGCCGACACGCAGCACTAACGACACTAACGACACCAACGACACCACGGCGGATGGGTGGTGTTCGGAAGCAGTCACGCTGCGGCAAAATCGCCGATTCCGCCACATTGCGTCTATTCTGTCACGTTCCATCTAAATTACCAAAACGTAATTTAGATGGAGCATTCCATTTCGTCCGTGGACGTAAAACGAACGGCGGATGGTTCTGTACGCGTTTGAAGTATGATTGAGTATGAATGATAGAGTATGAATGAGCACGTGCGACCCACAGCACAACCAGCGCGGAAATTGACCATGGATAAAAAAACTGCAAAACAGCTGGACCCTGCATTAAAGAGACGACTCGCGAACACGCCATGCATCGGCAGCACCCGCCCGTCGAAACCGCAACTGCGACATGCACTGGTAATGCTCGTCCAGTGAGCACAACAATGAAGAGTGGTCGTACGAAAAATGCCCGACAACAGGCCGAAACAGGCTCCCGGGACTGCGGGGTCGACACGAACAACGGCTGGCACGCCCCGGTCGCTCTGCCGGGACATGACACATGGAACAAGACAGATCGACGTCAGACACACTGGCACGGAAACTACGGATGATCGTGACCGGATGATCGTGACAAGTGTCAGCCCGCCAACTGTTGCCCCGTCATCGGCAGCGCCAGATGACTTACGACCGCGTGCACTCCAGCCTTACGGGGACCGCAGGGACCAGGTTGGGAATGAAGGCACTTCTTAAGAGATTTTATCTCTGAAAACATTTGTGCACTCCGGGTTCATACTGGATAGGATGGGCTTCACATGTACGCCGACACAAATGTGGGAACAAAGATATCAATAAAAACAAACACAGAACGACACTAAAAAAAACGCTGATTATTCCACTTACAGCCACCACTCAAACTAACCACTTTTTGTAGCAGTCAGCAGCCGGACCACAGCTTCACACACTCCATCAATCTCAACCACCGGAATTGCCGACAACAACGCGCCAACAGCAACTTGCAAGATGATGCGCATGCGCACTGAGTACACTGTTCTCCGGCTCTGGAGCCGCGTCTCGGAAAACCTGTGTTCCTGCCACCCATATAGTGGGAAAGTTTGACAGTTTTAAGAGACGTCTTCCGGAGTCCCGGAGGCCACCGATCAGAATTGGCTGCGTTAGCGTTTTCTGTTCCGAAATCTGTCCGTCAACCAATCAATGCAAGGTATTTTTTATATGACGTCATAACCATAAGCAACTTTGAACACATGGTTAACAGTGTCACACTGCAAACACAAGACCTTGACTGATCCTTTGCTTTGATCACATCCAACTGTGGCGTGCGCGGAAGCAGAGTTGCGTTCGTATTACGTGGGAAATTGGGTGTGTAGATAGGTATGCGCTCTGAGCTGACGGTGAAGTGTGAAGTATTTGTTTGTTTTTCATATGGCTAGCCTTGTACTGAGACCAACAGTGAAAGGATAGCGCATTGCTCCTGTGAGTTATGAGAGACGAAACAGTGCTGATTATTACGAGTCACTGCCGGGTGGTGCCATCCATTGTTTACTTCTACGTTCCATGTTTTGACATTTGATTTGACCAAAAATGAGAATGCATATTACATATGCATATTATGTAGGTACTTATTACGTAGGTTTTTCCGGTCGGTTACTGGTAAACAGATTCCATGCATAAAGAAATAATGTCCATGAAAATGTACTCCGGAAGAAGTTGGTATGCACTCCGACTCCCAACCCGGAAAGTAAGTTTCCCACTCTGGCAGGGACAGTTCCTCACAGACCTCGAACACTTGTCGACCGACCCCGACAGGCGCCGTCTGGTGGGACGGGCACACGGCAGACGTCTGACATGGTCTGTGTTCGCGCCACACTCGAAGTGGAGAGGCCCGCCCACATTATCTACCCCGCCATCCGTTCACCGTAGGCTGGCCTGTGTCCATCCATCTATCACAGCCCGATCTCTCTTCCCAGCCGACCGACCTCACTGCCCCACGGACCGCGTCCATCGCCTGGCGATCTCGCCGTCTGGCCGACGCGGACGCCGCCTCCCAAACGGCAGACCGCCCGCCACCTGCCTGGACCACTAATCGCTGCACACGCGCGACTGCACTCACACGCGCGCGAGCTCGGGGGGGCACGATCCGCGTCAGCTGCTCATCGGACAGCGGTGGCACCACTGACGGACCCATCCGCCCCTCCACCAGCTACCCATACAGGACGGCCGCCGCGAGAAGTATCACCTGTCGCTACTCTTCGCCCGCGACCAATCGGCGTGAGAGATTGGCGACGCTATATGACTCAATAGTCGACGTGTCGTAAAAACCAATAACCAACCAACCAACCAACCGCCGCGAGAGACGGCGTCGCTTCGCAGACAAGAGGTGAGCGAAGTTTGACCGATGGACCCAGGGCCTGACGAGTAAACAGAAACCAGCCGCCAACGATACCGGCCTTGACACCGTGTGACCTTGACCCAGGGCCTGCCGGGGTAAACAGAGACCAGCCAATGATACCTGCCTTGGCACCGTGTGACCTCGGCACAGGGCCAGTTTAAACATGCTTACGGGGTGAATACTACCCCCCGCGAAATTCTTCGTTTTGTGGCATATTAGCCTGATCAAATATATATCGATCGAATTCTTCATTTTCCGTGCATATTATGCCGCTGTCCCGCTTAGTAAATATCTTATTATTTTTTATACATTTTTTAAAATATACCCTGTCTGGACACGACATGCCTGGCGTTCAGTTAGTTTTAGTTAGTTCATGCTGCTCGACCACACCATCCGTCAGTCATCATCTGCGAGCGAGACGCAGTGACCAGAGAAGTTCCGTCCACCATCCGCCAGTCATGAGCTGCGAGCGAGACGCAGCGACCAGAGAAGTTCCGTTCACCATCCGCCAGTAATCAGCTGCGAGCGAGACGTAACGACCAGAGAAGTTCCATCCACCATCCGCCGGTTATCAGCTGCGAGCGAGAGGCAGCGACCAGAGAAGCTCCGTCCACCATCCGCAAGGTTATCAGCTGCGAGCGAGACGCAGCGACCAAAGAAGCTCCGTCTACCATGCTGCTGGCCCAGATTTATCCCCTCATCTTGTCCGAAGCTCTAGTTACGGGGCTCAACAGCGAACACAAGCCGGCGGTTAGTCATTATCGGGAATCTACAATGATCTACAATGATCGGGAGATACACTGATATAGCGGTCAAAGTCCTATCGGGAAGTACACTGATCGAGACTGCATTGCTTCTTTACGCGCAAATTTGGTAACCTGCAACAAATCGTCTTGATAGATGAGTGACGCTACACGTCAGCAGTTTCGTGCATCGTAACACACCTCACGACCAAAAGGCAGATCTGGGGCCATCATCTAGGGGGAGGTCCAGGACGGGGATAGCCACCGACCGTGGTGTGAATACTTGATTCCTCTTCAGACATCGACAGCTTTACGGGGCGCCCGGGTGGGCACGTTCCCTCCCTCCCAATCTGAATCTACTGGTGCTCAGCGCACTTCAGTACTCCGCTCGGAGTCTGACCATCAGTCGCGCTGTATCGGCCGCGTCCAAGTCCAAGTCCGCCAGACAACACCGTCCGTGTGAGGACCCGGGGAGATCTGTTCCGCCGCGTCAGCGAAACAGATGCGTCTCGGCCACGTCCACGTCCGCCAGACCACAACCGACCGCCCTCGACACCGTCCGTGAGGACCCGGGGAGATCTGTTCCGCCGCGTCAGCGAAACAGATGCGTCTCGGCCACGTCCACGTCCGCCAGACCACAACCGACCGCCCTCGACACCGTCCGTGTGAGGACCCGGGGAGACGTATTCCGCCGCGTCAGCGAGACAGATGCGTCTCGGCCACGTCCACGTCCGCCAGACCACAACCGACCGCCCTCAACACCGTCCGTGTGAGGACCCGGGGAGACGTATTCCGCCGCGTCAGCGAGACAGATGCGTCTCGGCCACGTCCACGTCTGCCAGACCACAACCGACCACCCTCGACACCGTCCGTGTGAGGTCCCGGGGAGACGTATTCCGCCGCGTCAGCGAGACAGACGCGTCCCACGAGCGCAGCTGCCAGCGCCAGGCCGAACCGACTCCTCTCGACGGGCTTGAGCCGATTGGAGCCGAGCAGTGGCGGGAAGCCGAGCAGTGGCGGGAAGCGGTTATGCATGCCTGACGTCCTCCCAAGGCCAACCGCTCCAGCCGCTGTGCAAATCACGACGATCATGCTAAGCCCCCGACCGACGATGGCCGGAAGTCCGAGGATTGGTCAATTTAGCAAACCCAACGCCTGCTGTTCGCCAAGATTCGTGCATGTGTACCGTGTGGACACGGGCTCAATGGCGAAAGACAAGACCGGGCTACATTCACGTCTAGAAACCATACCGGGCAACGATCACACAAAGCCAAGCACACCTCAATACCTCAATGCACGCACAAGCACCACTGTTCACGCGACATTTTCCTCCACAGCGCAGGTCCAGTCTGTGGACTGTGGACAGTGGACAGTGGACAGTGGACAGTGGACAGTCGCATTCAGTGCCAACATCCGTCACGGCGACTGACTGCGCGCAAAGTCGGACACACAGATGGGGAGGGGGGGGGACACGTGCGGCGTCACAAACCTTCTGCCCGGTGGGGACGAGCCCTCTTTTAAGCGATGCCTATGTGTGGAGGTGTAATATTTAAATAATTAGGTAGATTCTGTACTGGAGAGCATCAACACCATTAATTTACCACACTGATCCACATTGATCACCAGGATACTGACCAACTATGAAGGGCGGGCGGGGATGGGGAGGGGCACGCGGATGTTAACAGTGACAGCGTGGTGACGGGCACAGGTAACACACACCGCAGTCCAGCCCGCACGTGACTCCCACACCACCACAATGCCCTGTACGTCGGTTGGTGGTGGCAGATTATGTCAACTACAGCTCGGCTTACAGCGGATTACCGTCCTCCCCGACATATCCTGACCGCGGACATCCAGACGCTATTCTCGGTAGATCTACGCCGCGCTCCGTCGGCACCAGGTGCTCATACCTTGGGCGGATTGGTTGGCAGCAAAGTCGGTGATACCTTTTGATGTCGGTCATAAACGGGTTGCCATCACCGGCAGATGGATGTGCGCGTTGTTTTTGTTCTGCACGCCTCTGAGTACGCTACGGCGTCTAGCGGTCTAGTGGTGGCGGTCGCTGCACGCTTCTGAGCACGTCACGCAACCCCCACCCTCCCCACCAGCGGAGGAAGGGTGCAGCGACACCGGGGAGCACTGGCAAATGAGTCACTTCAGGCACCGCCTTCTTTAAACCGAGAATCTTTGATGTGGGTGGAATCTGAGTCGTGAAAATTCATCCCAATGTTGGCATTAAGCATCAGCCTATTTGAATCTCCCAGCAAAGAGTAGCAAGTCACCAACACATAACAGGGGAAAATTCTAGCCACAAATTAGCCCCATTTTGATCGTGTATGGCTTCACCAACTGTGACAATCTTGAAAGTTCCAGTCGCCATGAACAAATTGATAACTGGGTTCGATATTCTGTCACGAAAGTAAGTCATCTCGCCGATATAACTTCGGGCTATACATGGGGCCTTTCTGCAGACGGGGATAGTGGTTCGTTGCTTCCACACCATTTTGTGGAATTTTATAATTCCATTTTGTTGCTGTTTCCAGTCAAATATCCTGATTTGAATATCCAGTCCAAATATTCCATCATGGTTTTCAGCTTCCACACCACCCCTTCATACCGTTTCCTTTCCTTCCACATTCCAAAATGCAGCATATCTGCATGCACGATCGAGCTTGCTCCGTGCGAGCTGTCTGCAACCCGGGCTTAAGTACCGCCGAGTGTGCCGATCGTGACGATCGGTCTCGCCGACCGTGTGGCGGCGGCACGTGCATCGGGACCGGCGGTGAGCGGGCAGCAGAGACCACGGCACGACCGTGGTGGCGGCGGCAGCCGCTGTGGCCGGCCGTCACCGGCGCGGCCACAGGTCGTGACGGCGGACACCGGCCGGCCGTCCAGCCGCACCAGACCGTGCCGACACCGGCCGCCCGCCAGTGTGACCGAGAAGCGTGCCACACGCTGGTCACGTGATGTCTCGGCCAGGTCGACGCGCCGTGACGGCCGGCAGTACGCTCGCGATCCACGGCGTCACGCGCCGCAATGCCGTGATGAGTCGCGCGCGACTTTTGACTGGCGTTGCCGCGCACAGTCTGTTCAGCGGGGGCTAGCTCCCGTCGCATGTCACACCGTGACCCTGTCGTACGTCACACCGTGACCCCACCACGTGTACGGCCGTGACTCAGTCACACGTCCCACCGTGATCCTGTCACATGCATGGCCGTGGCGTCGTCAAGAGCCACGCCTCAATCCGGAGACCAGTTCACCATGTCTGTCGGCATGGCCTGGTCATTCTCGTCCACCCCTCTTAAGCTGAACACAAGTCTACCTGGTTGTAGTCCGGTCGGACGGCTGGACCGCATCCCAGCGGTGGCCTGACCGTCAGCGCGCGGCACCCGGTCCTGTCAACCCCAGCGGTAGCCTGACCGTCGGCGCGCGGCACCCGGTCCGGTCAACCCCAGCGGTAGCCTGACCGTCGGCGCGCGGTACCCGGTCCGGTCAACCCCAGCGGTAGCCTGACCGTCGGCGCGCGGTACCCGGTCCGGTCAACCCCAGCGGTAGCCTGACCGTCGGCGCGCGGTACCCGGTCCGGTCCGGTCCGGTGGTCGTGTGAACCAGACTTTACAGCCCAGTCAACGCCCACCAGGCCACCGCTCCTTCGCCCCAGCAACTACCGGTGGGTCGGTCGCCAGCACCAGCACCCACAGGCGCGACGCTCGCGTCCAGCGGCGCCGACCGCGTGCCATCACACCCGCTCGCGCCACAATGGACCATTACGGCGCGACGCCCGGCCATCGCCGACGAGGTCGCCTCGCCGTCGGACGACCTGGCGACACGTGACCACGTGACTTGGAGGGGGATGGTGTGTGCTCGCACCTCACACCAGCAGTCCGGCCGGCGCGGCTGCCCGGCCGACGTTCCACCGTGTTCCCGCGTGGCCCGGCGCGTGTCGACCGGTTGGATTTAGTGCGCCTGCAGGCGCATATATCGAGCAGTCGTGCAACACGGGCGCACCACGGCGGCAGGGTGTGGCACCGCATGGAGGTGAGGCGCAACGCCGCTCGGAATACACAGCGGCTAATTCTGCCTGGCCAGACTGAAGGAGAGGGGGGGGGCTGGATCGGCCAGCTGCCGCCGCGCCAGCGTACAGACAGGACTGGGGGAGGGGGACGAGACGGGCCCGCCGAGCCGCACAGCGCCGCAGAAGGGTGGCAGAAATAGCTCCCCGGCCCCGCCGACGGAATGAGAGAACAAGGACAAGGCAGGGCTCATTAGATGATGACAGAGGCAGGTCGGCGAACTAAAGAGCTTTCTTCGAAACGGGAGAAGGGTAAAATCATAGGACACTTCTCAGTCCCATTCCAGGGCATCACAATCGTTTCCACACCGCGCACAAAAGGTCCGTCCATTGATTAGACTGTCCCATACGCTGCTTTGTCCACGATTTAATTGCTTCTCCAGGTTGGCACCTTCTTTCGGGTGGCGGCCATTTTGAACAACGCAAGAAAATTGTCGGGCAGTTTAAACTGGTGCTTGCCTTGGAGATATCATATCAACACTAGCGTCAGAGAACAATAGCAAATATGTAGCTACCATTGTGAAGAACAAATCGTCCTAGGCTCAAGAACCTTGCCTGTCAGTGATGCTCTGAGCACGGGCGAGCGTTCTTCATCACGGGCGGGCTGCACTGCCCCGATGACGCCGACAACGGCGGCCTGCGCCAGTCGCGCAAGAGTCGCAAGAGCTCGTTTGCGTCCGTGGCGCCCCTTCTGTCGGCGGAACCCGAGCCGGGGCGCGCACCAAACATTGATCAGCGGCGGCCCGGGGCGGGGGCGGGGGCGACGGCACGTGATGCGGGCCCCGCGGGAGGGTGCGCTCCTGGCGCCCCTCCGACCAGGATCGAAGGCCGGCCCCCACGACAGACGGTGGGGAGCCTCGGCACGGCAGGGTCGCCGTTGTGTTGGCCCAACAGGGCCAATCAGCCGGAAAATGTGCCGGAAACAAGTCCGCCAGGAGGGCATCACGCTCGCCGGAGCGCACTGTGCTTCGGCGCACTTCGAATATCGGACACATCACTGAGTTAGTTAGTTATTTGGGCTTTAGGGCGCTTCGATCAGAACTGATCAGGCACGTCACTGAGCGCCGACTATCACTCAGAGGTACATCTCTCCCCAACAATCACACGTTGGGCTATTTCATCCGGCTACAGTTGAGACCGACGACGACCAGTACTGCGCTCAGCGCTGACCTGGCACTGACAACTGACATTGCTGCGCGCTTGGTCTAATGGATGCGCTCAGTGAACCACCATTGTCATGAATGACAGCTCTTTCCGGAACAACATGAACAAAGTAGACAACATGTCAAAGTGACAAGCAACATTTTAGATTCGGTGCGCGTTGATGAAATATTCCAAGCGTACGTGCGTCAGGGTTGCTGGTTGTGGTACTCATACAATGCACATATCGTCGTAGTCGTGATAATTTGTTGATGTGAAGCGCTATCAATTACCGAATGTCACCATTCACGTTCAGCTTAGCTAGTAGCCCATAGCTAGTCCATAACAGCCACTATACGTGGAGGGCATGTATCGTGAAATAAATCAAATAAATAAATAAATAGTCTGCGGCTGTAGCCGGAGTACCAGCAGCTCATGGTTCGTGTGGCATCGGGAGGTAGGGGAATGGGGAGGAGTGATGCCGGCCAGATGAGCCCAAGACCAGCAACCAACCACAATCCAGCAACAAATCATCAGCAGCAGTGCTGCGGCCCAACCACAATCCAGCAACAGCTCATCAGCAGCAGTGCTGCGACTCGCTGCACGGGCATCTGCCACGAGTCGCAGCCGCACCGAGCTGTATCTCCCACCCAAACCAGCGCACAACCACCAGCCAACACGGCGCTCCATCTCCCACCCAAACCAGCGCACAACCACCAGCCAACACCGCGCTCCATCTCCCACCCAAACCAGCGCACAACCACCAGCCAACACGGCGCTCCATCTCCCACCCAAACCAGCGCACAACCACCAGCCAACACCGCGCTCCATCTCCCACCCAAACCAGCGCACAACCACCAGTCAACACCGCGCTCCATCTCCCACCCAAACCAGCGCACAACCACCAGTCAACACCGCGCTCCATCTCCCACCCAAACCAGCGCACAACCACCAGCCAACACCGCGCTCCATCTCCCACCCAAACCAGCGCACAACCACCAGTCAACACCGCGCTCCATCTCCCACCCAAACCAGCGCACAACCACCAGCCAACACGGCGCTCCATCTCCCACCCAAACCAGCGCACAACCACCAGCCAACACGGCGCTCCATCTCCCACCCAAACCAGCGCACAACCACCAGCCAACACCGCGCTCCATCTCCCACCCAAACCAGCGCACAACCACCAGCCAACACCGCGCTCCATCTCCCACCCAAACCAGCGCACAACCACCAGCCAACACCGCGCTCCATCTCCCACCCAAACCAGCGCACAACCACCAGCCAACACGGCGCTCCATCTCCCACCCAAACCAGCGCACAACCACCAGCCAACACGGCGCTCCATCTCCCACCCAAACCAGCGCACAACCACCAGCCAACACCGCGCTCCATCTCCCACCCAAACCAGCGCACAACCACCAGCCAACACCGCGCTCCATCTCCCACCCAAACCAGCGCACAACCACCAGCCAACACCGCGCTCCATCTCCCACCCAAACCAGCGCACAACCACCAGCCAACACCGCGCTCCATCTCCCACCCAAACCAGCGCACAACCACCAGCCAACACCGCGCTCCATCTCCCACCCAAACCAGCGCACAACCACCAGCCAACACCGCGCTCCATCTCCCACCCAAACCAGCGCACAACCACCAGCCAACACCGCGCTACATCTCCCACCCAAACCAGCGCACAACCACCAGCCAACACGGCGCTCAATCTCCCACCCAAACCAGCGCACAACCACCAGCCAACACGGCGCTCCATCTCCCACCCAAACCAGCGCACAACCACCAGCCAACACCGCGCTCCATCTCCCACCCAAACCAGCGCACAACCACCAGCCAACACGGCGCTCCATCTCCCACCCAAACCAGCGCACAACCACCAGTCAACACCGCGCTCCATCTCCCACCCAAACCAGCGCACAACCACCAGCCAACACCGCGCTCCATCTCCCACCGAAACCAGCGCACAACCACCAGCCAACACCGCGCTCCATCTCTCACCCAAACCAGCGCACAACCACCAGTCAACACCGCGCTCCATCTCCCACCCAAACCAGCGCACAACCACCAGCCAACACCGCGCTCCATCTCCCACCCAAACCAGCGCACAACCACCAGCCAACACGGCGCTCCATCTCCCACCCAAACCAGCGCACAACCACCAGCCAACACGGCGCTCCATCTCCCACCCAAACCAGCGCACAACCACCAGCCAACACCGCGCTCCATCTCCCACCCAAACCAGCGCACAACCACCAGCCAACACCGCGCTCCATCTCCCACCCAAACCAGCGCACAACCACCAGCCAACACCGCGCTCCATCTCCCATCCAAACCAGCGCACAACCACCAGCCAACACGGCGCTCCATCTCCCACCCAAACCAGCGCACAACCACCAGTCAACACCGCGCTCCATCTCCCACCCAAACCAGCGCACAACCACCAGCCAACACCGCGCTCCATCTCCCACCCAAACCAGCGCACAACCACCAGTCAACACCGCGCTCCATCTCCCACCCAAACCAGCGCACAACCACCAGCCAACACCGCGCTCCATCTCCCACCCAAACCAGCGCATCGTGCCGAGCCGGCTCAGTCGGTCGTCCCGGCGCGGCGCGGCGCACTGTCATACTCACGCCGGGAGAGGCGCCGGCCGCCGTCGCGGCCAAGCCGCACTCGACGCCACCGTCCGAGTCCGCCGCGTTGGCGCCGTTCAGGTCGGCCGCCTCGGACGAGAAGAGCTTGTGTCGGCCGGCCAGGCGGTAGGACGCCACCGGGGGCGGCCGGTCCGCCGCCGAGAAGCTCGAGCCGCCGTAGCGCGACAGGCCGGCCAGCCGCCACCGCCGGTCGCCCTCGTCGGCGCCGCCGCGGAACGTCGACAGCGACGGCTTGTAGGCGCCGACGGTGGCGTACGCCCTGCCCTCGTCGCCCATCTCGTGCGGCGGAGGCAACACTGGCGCGTCGGCGCACGTGAACAGCGACGCGCGCGGCGCAGACGACAGTGGCGCACGACGCGGCGACTCCCGTCGCACTCGCGACCGGTCGAGACTGGCCGCTGCCTCCAGCGTTGCACGGCCGGCGCAGCATCGATCCGCCGCGCCTGCCGCCAGGCGGACGACGGCCGAACTAGCCGTCGGGCGCCCCTCTTCAAACGCGCCCGTTTGTCACCGGCGGGTGGACGTGCGTGGCGTCTCCTGCACGCCTCTGCATACACTAGGACGTCTCGCGCGGGCCGCTGCACGCTTCTGCGCACGCCACGCCACCTCTACCCTGCCGCCCTAGGAGGGAGGGGCAGTGATACTGGCAAACTAGCATACTGGCACTGGCAAACCACCACCTCTTTTCAAGGGAAAATAATCATTCAACACGGGTGGAATTTTAGTGTTGGGCGATCGTCAGACATTCACAACCTAAACTTCAAGCAACAGCCTATTTACGTCCACCACCAAAGAGTCAGTTAGTTAGTTATTGTAGTTTAGGGGCGCATCGACTGCGTAGGTCATACAGCGCCCCACCAGAGTCAATGCGCTACAATGACTCAAGTATCGGGAAACTGAGGATCGGGAAACTGAGGTCGTTCTAATTGGCACGCATTTGTGTGCATTCTTTATACGACTATTACCTTTCCATTGGCTAACTAGGATATAAGATGCTGACCCGTGATGCACGGTCAATACTGTAAGATTAAATAAGTGAGCGGAAGCTTCGCAGGATACTTTTAACACGACGGATGAGGTAAGGATGAGCAATCTTTGGGCTCAACTGGCTGTCGATCTATCCATAAATCAGCCACAGATCGATCGACGCAGCCACCAGACTATCAACGCTTTGACAGGCCCTGCATCAACGGTATGTGTGGTGGAGTGCGCCTCGACCTGAGCACGTGTCCCGACCACGCTCCCTTCCGCCTGACCCACCGCCCTCGCACCTCTATCCCCCGGAAACCGCAACTCCTGCAGCCAGAAAGGTCGAGGTTCGATGGACGAGCCGGCACAAGATGAGGTATTGTAGCCGGTGGGGGGGGGGGGAGTGGGAGGGGGAGAGAGAGGGAGGGGGAGAGAGAGGGAGGGGGAGAGAGAGGGAGGGGAGAGAGAGGGAGAGAGAGAGAGAGAGAGAGAGCGAGAGAGCGAGAGAGCGAGAGAGCGAGAGAGCGAGAGAGCGAGAGAGCGAGAGAGCGAGAGAGCGAGAGAGCGAGAGAGCGAGAGAGCGAGAGAGCGAGAGAGCGAGAGAGAGAGAGAGAGAGAGAGAGAGAGAGAGAGAGAGAGAGAGAGAGCGAGAGAGCGAGAGGAGAGAGAGAGAGAGCGAGAGAGAGAGGCGAGAGAGAGAGAGAGAGAGAGAGAGCGAGAGAGGAGAGAAGAAAAAAAAAAAAAAAAAAAGAGAGAGAGAGAGAGAGAGAGAGAGAGAGAGAGAGAGAGAGAGAGAGAGAGAGAGAGAGAGAGAGAGAGAGAGAGAGAGAGAGAGAGAGAGAGAGAGCTGTGGCGCTGTCAGAGAGAGACGTGACAGCGCCACAGCGCCAGTGTGTGGCGCTGTCACGCCACACACTGTTCTCGCCACACAGCAGCCAAGACGGTACCAGTTGCGACAGCTCGGTGCGAACGTGTTCGGTGCGGAAACGGTACACGTTCGGTGTAAAAAGTGGCACCTTCAGCTGGATATCAGACAGACTTTTCGGATAGATCCACATGGTGTGTGTGAGATAGCCGACAATTCGAAGATCCCGAACACGCATTCGTGAAAAGCTTACGAGTGTAAGATATGTGTATGAAACCCCAGCCTCGTCTTTTAACTCCAAGAAATCTGTCCCCGTCGCGGTGAGGAATTGCAAAATGTCGTGTACACAGGAATACCATGTCACGTCTACCGCAGTGCTATGCCTACACGAAAGTGTGGTGACAGGCATCTCACGTGCGTAGCCTCGGCCATGAAATACAAGTTGGCTGTTGGAAATGTTCAACATTACTACGAATAACTAATTGGACTGATGGCCACTCGATTTCTGTGGATCCACTGTTTCGGACTGTGCCGCAGGTACTGAAAAGAAACAAAAACAAAACATATTCACAGTGCTTTCATTTCTTTCTTTACTGTGCAAATTAGCTGCACAAAACAATGGAACCAGATGCGACGCCAAGGGTTACAGATGCTCTAGGAGACTGTCACCAGTACAAAGCGTCATTACGGCCACTCAGCGAGCGGGGGTACGAGGCAGGCTATAGGGTGTGCTGTCAACACTGCCAATAAATGCATTGCCAGCGACAAAACCACTGCAGTACCACACGACACTACTACACTACTACCACACTAATACCACGCGACACCGATGCTGCACACTACAGCTCCTGACATCACCTCTAAGCGATAATAATGCTACGCTGTGTCCCGGAAGCGCCAAATTTCAGCAGAAACCAGCACCCAACACATTCCTGTTTGACCTCTTTTGGTCAGTCTTGACTTCTTGATTTCGCTCCTGTGAAATGTGGCCATCATCTGCAAAAGTGTATTCCAATTTCACCAGGCTTCATTTTGTAGTTAATGTCATGAAGAAGTTTTCTAAAGAATTGTTAATTTTTCACATTTCGAAGTTAGGTCATGGCTGCAATGTTGCTGCCTTTTTCGACGTCACAAATGCTCTTCACGTTTCAGCCCGATATTCTCCACTCTAGGAAATATCAACTGCAGGGCACTGCTGTTACTGTGGTATTACCACCACAGACCTCACCGTCCCCGGCATTAGTGCCACGCGACATTACTGCTTCAGGTTTCACTGCCCCCAGCATTACTGCCACGCGAAATCACCCCTGACAGCGAATCCACTCTTCCTCGATCTCAAAATATCTACCTGTGTCAGCATCTGACCTCCATGCCTCCATAAACTCGGTCGATCATTACCGAATGCCCTGTCCATTTAGGAACGACGGCGCTGCCACCTATGATCCAGCTAATGAACTACAGATAGTAGCTGCATCCAGCGAGTGTTGTCGCAAAAGACGAGGCTGACAAACACCAAAAGCGGTATATATCGGCAACACCAATGCAACGACATATCAGATAGGTGTCAGATAGGTGTCAGAAGGAACGCCGCCCTCGATGGAAGCGATAATGCGAAAAGTGAAAAACTTCGCGAACCTTGATGACATTAAGGCGGGTGGGCGGGCAAAGAGCGTTGCAAAAAGCAAAAGCGGGCGATCTTTTTGGGACAAAAATGGTATATTTGAAGTCAGCATGAAAAAGCACATCGAATCATACCCGAAAATCTGAGATCAGAAAAGAAAAAAGAAAAATCGGCAGCCTACTGTTCACTCCATTGCGTTGCCACTTCGCCCCCCCCCCCCGCACTGGATGAACCTCCTGTACAATTTTTCCTGTACAAATTGAACAATCAATTTTCATATTCGCCTTTGGAAAGGTGCTACATCTTGGGGGGACTTCTTCCTCTGAACAAACGCTCTATTGGGCTCGATAATTTCATCGCGTGGTGACATCAGGGGCGCATCCAGGAACTGCATGAGGAGGAGCAGACTTCTTAAGTGTCGTGGCTGAGCGCTTCCTAACTGAGTCGGAGAATTACAACACAAAATATTAAGCTTTCATAGGCGCAACGGTTGAATTGGATTGCTCGCATGGATTTTACCTCACACATGCGGGAATGAACTCGCTAGGGCTTATCCGACAATCATAAATATCGTCAAACGGCACTGCAAACTTCCTCACTTTTCAACCACGGCAACGCGATGCGGCTTACACGCAGAACACGGCAGGCATAACTTCCGTTCAGTTTGCAGGCCAAAATCCGCGAATGTCGCACAGCTCTGTTCGCGGGGCCCACATCTCTCGCCGCACCCGTGGCTGGGCAATGCTACTCGCCTAGCTGGGCAATACCACTCGCCCAGCTGGTCGTACCACCCAGGAGGGTAGACGGGGGGGGGGAGGGGGGACTCGACACGGGGGACTGCGCCACGTTTGTCGACGCTGCGCACGATGTCACGTAAACACACAGAGATAAACGCGCTGGCGGCACAGGTGTACCGTCTGCAAACACCCCGGCGCCTGCCGCCCCCTCCCCGTACACACGCATACACAGCGGAGAGGCGCCGCTGCCGCTTCGGTGTGATCGCAGCCAATCTCGCTCCCGGGCGCAGGGCACAATCACCCGATTTGGCAATTTCACGCCCTCACTCGGAATGACCGTGAGAGACATTATCAGGGAGGGAGGTAACAATCCGAACGCATGACCTCTCGGTCAGTGGCGCACCATCGAGTCAGCTGCCTGCACACAGCGCCTGCATCTCCCTCCCTCGTGGAGTCCGCATGAGTCCGGTCCTTGCCGACCAGCGTATGCAGTTCATGTGGAAATTGAAACACCTATAGACAAGCTTGCAGGCGAAGGCAGCCGATACACATAGGTCTGCCCAGCGGGGTCGGAAGGGGGGGTGTTCAGTCACAAGCTCATAACGTCAGCGCTGATACTCAGCTCAGATGTGCTGTGTGGCGGAGTGCTCATGACGAATCACCACCACCAGATGTGTATGGATAAATTACGACACACGTGTGTTTGCATAGCCAGTTATCGGTGTCGGGCACCCATCACGTCAGTCGCCTGTGCACGTAACCCCTCGCTGAGCTGTGTGTGTGTGTGACGACACACCGCATCACGGAGACGCCGTCCGGGCCACTCACCTCGGATGGAGCATGGTTCAGGAGTGTTCATGATGCAACAATTAATATTACACTGGAGAGTAAGTGGACCCGCCGGGCGGCTTGGTGAGGCGGTCCAGACGGCGTGAGACCGTTACGGCGGCCATGCAGAGGTGGGGTTGAGAAACTCACGATGTGCGGCCGGCACGAGACGGGCCCGCCAGACGGTGGCTGTCTCGCTGTGCCGGCGGATGGTCTGCACACACCACTCACAGACAGGCAGATCGAACCAGCCACACACCACCCAGAGCCACACACCACCCAGAGTCCCTGTACACCACGGACAGTGACCAGACACCAACACCAAACAGAATATCCCTCTACCAACGACAAAGCCTCCCTCCACTATCTACCGACAGACAAAACTGTCTAACAACAAAACTTGCCTCCACCACTGACAAAACATCCCTCTACCACTAACAAAACCTCCCTCCACCACCGACAGTACCTACTCACACCATTAACAAAACCTCCCTCCACCACTGGCAGTGCCTCCCCACAACATCAACAAAACCTCCTTCCACCACAGACAGAGCCTCCCTCCAACACCGATAGTACCTCCATCACCGACAGTACCTCACCACACCATCAACAAAGCCTTCTTCCACCACTGACAGTACCTCCCCACACCATCAGCAAAACCCTCCTCCACCATCGACAGAGCCTCCCCACATCATCAACAAAACCTCCCTACACCACTCACAGTACATCCTCACACCATCAACAAAACCTTCCTCCACCACCGACAGTACCTCCCCACACCATCAACAAAACCTCCATCCACCGTACTCACTCCACAGTACCTAGTCACACCATCAACAGAGCCTCCCTCCACCACCGACAGAGCCTTCCTCCATCGACAGAGCCTCCCTCCACCACCGACAGAGCCTCCATCCACTACAGACAGATAACTGCGGGTCAACATTCTGCACACCACCCGGCTGAGCCTCATCTGTCAGTTCGCATGTTCTGGATGGCACACACTACTGAGTAATACCATCCGATAAACTCTAACAACCGGTACACGGCGAATGAACGCGAGCCACACATGTCAGGCATGTCACGTGGAACCATGCACTTCATTCCTTACGGTGGATGCAAAGACATTGAAGCTAACACGATGGGGACGAGTGGTCTAGGTAAGATGCTCGTCTCGCAATCGAAAGATTGTGGGTTCGAATCTCACCTGTCGCTACTCTTCGCCCGCGACCAATCGGCGTGAGATTGCCGACGCTATATGACTCAACGGTCGACGTGTCGTAAAACAAATATCCAAGCTAACACGATGGCTCGAAACGACCACGCCGAATTATCTGGGCTGACAAAATAGCACCAGCGATAGCTGAGCCGCAAACGTGGCTTAATATTTGCAGAGGATTGTCTTACCACCAAACAGTGACCCCTACACCCACCAGCCGAGTGCAGCGTTCTTCAACCACCGGCTAATTCCTCCGCCGACACGCATCCGGCAACACCGGCAACACCGGCGAGCGCCACGCGATTCGCGCCGCTCACGACACCGTCCGCTGGCGCGGCGCGGCGCCGCCGTGTCGAAACCGGCGCGCTCGCGACGCGGCCGCGCCGCCTCAGCAGCGCAGCCGACCCGACCGCCGAGTACCGCCGCGGTCGACGGCACGACGAGAAACCAAACAACTGCCCAACTGCGGTAAACGCGAGCTGCAGCAGCGCGCGATTTCGAAACGGCACGAGCGCGTGCCGTCGCGGAAGCCGGTCGGAAATAGACCGTCAGACGGCCGGGCGCGCGCCGGAGGCACCCTCCGGACAGGCGGCGGCGGCGCAACAGACTCGTCAGCGTGTTCCCTTCCAGCAGCCGACGGCGATCGGCCGGCAGCGCTGTACGTCACGGACTGTCACGTTCCCTGCACGCCGCGCCCAGTCAGTGTGCTCCCTTCCAGCGGGCGGCGGCGCCGGAGCCCAGTCAGCCACGTTCCCTGCACGCCGCGCGGCGCCGGCCGGACAGCAACATAGCTGGCCGAGCGGAGCGCGGCGTGGCGATCGCGCTGCGGCAGATATCACTCGGCACCAGTCGCCACTGCGAGCACGCGGCGTCCGGTAGCCGACGGCACTGGAGTGATGTTAATCTCCGCTTGGTATCGACCAAGAGCCAGTGCAGGGTCAGGCTGATCACGATGTAACTCACACGGTGGCGGGTTTTCACAGTTCCCATGGCGATGACCGCTGCACTTCCAGGCTCTCTGCAACTCCCATCCCCGCCCCTCAACGTCATACCATATTTGGTCATCCTCCACTGCACGATGTATGACGGGATGCATGTAAATAAGCCGACAAAAATACGGAAGTCGGTCGGTACCAAGGCCAGCGCCGGAGCGCCAGGCAGGCGATCGGATCACCGCCAGAAGGGGCGATTTGTAGTCAGTCCCGAGGTCGTGCCATCACGACTGACTCTGCCGAACCCAGCCACGGATCACCGGCACGAGCAGGCGCCTGGCCGTCCCCTGGAGCGACACCTGGACCTGCTCCTCCCATCCGGTCGGACTCGACGTCGAGTCACCGACGCGGGACATGCGTGTGATTGGCCAGGACCTCGGCCACTTCGTCACCGTACGACCGGCGTCACTACCCTCGGCGGAATTCAATCGCCAACCGCCACGGCAAGCGCCCAAAAGAACTGACCTAAAACGCCCGCCGCGCAGGGGCGAATCGCGGCCGTTGGCTAATCGGCGTGCAAATTGTCCTGGTTTGCGCCGCGATCGCCGCCCGTGCGCAGTCACGCACCGCGGCCTGATAGCCCGGCGCTCGGCTGCAGCACCAACTGAAACGTCGGCCAACCGCCAGACAAAGGCGTCGCCAAAGCCGAGCGAGAATTCGCCGCTGTACGCGGGACGGTTCACAGAACGACAGCCAAACACAAACACCACGTGGTCGGGACGGGCTCCGGTCACCACGTGGTCCGCTCGCCACGGGCCTCCGCACCTCATCGGCAACCGCTGCCACGGCGTGGAGGCGGCCAGCCTGCCAGCGGCCGCCGAAAACACACGCCGGCGCACAGATCGTTTGACTGAGAAGCGACCGCTCGCCGTTCACACTGAAATTATGCGCCAGACACAACCGCGACGTAGTCCCTGCGGCGGCCATCACTCTCACTCCGGTCACCGTGATCTGCCCGGGTCAGCCCGACTCATCACCGGCAGACAGTGGAGGCGGCGGCCATCACTCCCACTCCTGTCACAGTGACCAGTGACCTGCCCCTACCAGCCCGGCGCCCCTGCGCGACTCATCACCGGCAGACAGTGGAGGCGGCGGCCATCACTCCCACTCCTGTCACCGTGACCTGCCCTACCGCCCACGCCCCCGCGATTCATCACCGGCAGACAGTGGAGGCGGCGGCCATCACCCCACTCCGTCACCGTACCGCCCCTACCAGCCCAGCGCCCCGCGCGACCGTCACCGGCAGACAGAGGCGGCGGCCATCACTCCCACTCCTGTCACCGTGACCTGCCCCACCAGCCCAGCGCCCCTGCGCGATTCATCACCGGCAGCCAGGAGGCGGCGGCCATCACTCCCACTCCTGTCACCGTGACCAGTGACCTGCCCCTACCAGCCCAGCGCCCCTGCGCGACTCGTCACCGGCAGACAGTGGAGGCGGCGGCCATCACTCCCACTCCTGTCACCGTGACCTGCCCCTACCAGCCCAGCGCCCCTGCGCGACTCATCACCGGCAGACAGTGGAGGCGGCGGCCATCACTCCCACTCCTGTCACAGTGACCAGTGACCTGCCCCGACCGGCGCCGTCTCCGTACGACTCACCATGGACGTCGGTGCAGCGGCGGAGGCGCAGTAGGCGGCGGCGGCCGGCCCGGTCCGACCCGACACGGCGGCCAGACTGGCCGGACCGCCGCCGCGCCGCCACAGCTACAGGTGACCGCCGCCGCGCCGCGCGGTGTGAAACTGCACCAGGAAATATGAACCCCGCCTACATCACCAGCGAAACTTCCGAATGCGATGCGATTCGGAAAACTGACGAAAAACATTGCTCTTGTAAACGGACTTCTGACAAATCAAGACATCCGAAAAGCTTGGCAATATTTTCACAAGTTGTCCTGATCGCGTCGCGTTGGGACGCTTCGCTGCTCAATGTTGACGCGAGAAATTATCGCAGCGGACCACAGCCATCAACGGTCGCCGCCCTCTTGCAGTCAAACTGTCCAGTGTCCCGAGAACAGTGGCAAATTATTCGTGAAATAGGATGGAATATACCACTTTTTGAACTCTCAATCAACATCCTTCTTCAAGAAATACCGACATCCTGCTTCTTGATGCGTGCTTATGAAGTCTTCGTGTCTCCTTTCGAATATACCACTTTTTGAACTCTCAATCAACATCCTTCTTCAAGAAATACCGACATCCTGCTTCTTGATGCGTGCTTATGAAGTCTTCGTGTCTCCTTTCTAACAGTATCTTGTTCATAAGTACCATGCTCATGGTCTTGATAAGAGATGATGATACACAAACATTTTGCAACGCAATTTTAGGTAAAGGGATTACCTATGATGTGATATGGCATACAATACCAGTTTATTGCATACGTATTTTTTCTTGCTGTCCAGAATATAGCTCTTCCTAAATTATGAATATCAAAACTATATATAAAGGTAGTCATAAGTACATCATTGACTTAAATTTGACTCTGAACAACATCAAAAACATTTTAAATGACACTAATTCCATGGCAAATTTCGACATCCTACTATGCTCGTTTCGACATCTCGCACCTAACGAAAAGCCATTATTTTAACACTGCCCAAGAACGTCCGGCCGCCGCCCTCCCGCAGTTCACCAAATGTCCACTGTCCCGAGAACGTCCGACCGCCACCCTCTCGCAGTCCAACTGTCCCGAGAACGTCCGACCGCCGCCCTCCCACAGTCCAACTGTCCACTGTCCCGAGAACGTCCGACCGCCGGCCGCTCAACGGTCACCGACAGAACGCTGTACACAGCATCGAACACGCCCCGGTAGTGTCTGCCACCCAATGAACGTAGAACAAGGCTCGAGAAGTGAAGCTGAAGAGAAGCTCGACAACTCCCAAAGCGTATCCGGGTGAATGCCCTGCAACCTCAAGAAGCCATCCTAGGCTGTCGCAATCTGCTGCGTGGGAAACATTGAGACACCGTCCGGCGCAACTTCAGCCAGGCTCGGCGCGTTCCGCCCTCTGGTGGTTGCCGGTTTATCAGCAGTCACAGAGTCGGAGACTGCCGGGAAGTACCCACGACCGCCAATGGACCACGGAGACTACCGGGAGACGTGAGAGACTACCAATGGCGACTACCGGACGCAGTTAGTGTGAACGTGTGAACAGCCGACGCTAGCAGCGCGACTGCACGCCATCACATTACTGACAGGGGTGTCACACTGTCGACAGGGGCGTCACACAGTCGACAGGGGCGTCACACCGTCGACAGGATCGTCACACTGTCGACAGGAGCGTCACACTGTCGACTGGAGCGTCACACCGTCGACAGGGGCGTCACACTGTCGACAGGGGCGTCACACTGTCGACAGGGGCGTCACACCGTCGACAGGGGCGTCACACCGTCGACAGGATCGTCACACTGTCGACAGGGGCGTCACACTGTTGACAGGGGCGTCACACCGTCGACTGGAGCGTCACACTGTTGACAGGAGGCGTCACACTGTCGACAGGAGGCGTCACACAGTCGACAGGGGGTCACACTGTCGACAGGGGCGTCACACTGTCGACAGGGGGTCACACTGTCGACAGGAGCGTCACACTGTCGACAGGGGCGTCACACTGTCGACAGGGGCGTCACACTGTCGACAGGAGCGTCACACTGTCGACAGGAGCGTCACACTGTCGACAGGGGTGTCACACTGTTGACAGGGGCGTCACACCGTCGACAGGGGCGTCACACAGTCGACAGGAGCGTCACACTGTCGACAGGAGCGTCACACTGTTGACAGGGGCGTCACACTGTTGACAGGGGCGTCACACTGTCGACAGGGGCGTCACACAGTCGACAGGGGCGTCACACAGTCGACAGGAGCGTCACACTGTCGACAGGGGCGTCACACTGTCGACAGGGGCGTCACACTGTCGACAGGAGCGTCACACTGTCGACAGGGGTGTCACACTGTCGACAGGGGTGTCACACTGTCGACAGGGGCGTCACACAGTCGACAGGGGCGTCACACCGTCGACAGGATCGTCACACTGTCGACAGGAGCGTCACACTGTTGACAGGGGCGCCACACTGCTGACAGGGGTGTTGGTTATCACACTGTCGACAGGAGCGTCACACTGGTGGTGGTGGATTTGTGCTTTAGGGCGCGTCGACTGCCTTGGTCATTTTGCGCCCAGGAGCGTCACACTGTTGACAGGGGCGTCACACTGTTGTCGGGGGCGTCACACTGTTGAGAGGATCGTCACACTGTTGAGAGGATCGTCACACTGTTGACAGGGGCGTCACGCTGTTGACAGGGCGTCACACTGTTGACAGGGGTGTTGGTTATCACACTGTCGACAGGGGCGTCACACCGTCGACAGGATCGTCACACTGTCGACTGGAGCGTCACACTGTTGACAGGGGTATTGGTTATCACACTGTCGACAGGGGCGTCACACAGTCGACAGGGGCGTCACACCGTCGACAGGATCGTCACACTGTCGACTGGAGCGTCACACTGTCGACAGGAGCGTCACACTGTCGACAGGGGTATTGGTTATCACACTGTCGACAGGGGCGTCACACTGTTGAGAGGATCGTCACACTGTTGAGAGGATCGTCACACTGTTGACAGGGGCGTCACACTGTTGACAGGGCGTCACACTGTTGACAGGGGTGTTGGTTATCACACTGTCGACAGGGGCGTCACACTGTCGACAGGATCGTCACACTGTCGACAGGAGCGTCACACTGTTGACAGGGGTTGTCACACTGTCGACAGGGGCGTCACACTGTCGACAGGGGCGTCACACCGTCGACAGGATCGTCACACTGTCGACAGGAGCGTCACACTGTTGACAGGGGTATTGGTTATCACACTGTCGACAGGGGTGTCACACTGTCGACAGGGGCGTCACACCGTCGACAGGATCGTCACACTGTCGACAGGAGCGTCACACTGTCGACAGGAGCGTCACACTGTCGACAGGGGTGTCACACTGTCGACAGGGGCGTCACACAGTCGACAGGGGCGTCACACAGTCGACAGGGGCGTCACACCGTCGACAGGGGCGTCACACAGTCGACAGGGGCGTCACACCGTCGACAGGATCGTCACACTGTCGACAGGAGCGTCACACTGTCGACAGGGGCGTCACACCGTCGACAGGAGCGTCACACTGTCGACAGGGGCGTCACACCGTCGACAGGGGCGTCACACAGTCGACAGGGGCGTCACACTGTCGACAGGGGCGTCACACTGTCGACAGGGGCGTCACACCGTCGACAGGAGCGTCACACTGTCGACTGGAGCGTCACACTGTCGACAGGGGGTCACACTGTCGACAGGGGCGTCACACTGTCGACAGGGGCGTCACACTGTCGACAGGATCGTCACACTGTCGACAGGGGCGTCACACAGTCGACAGGGGCGTCACACCGTCGACAGGATCGTCACACTGTCGACTGGAGCGTCACACTGTTGACAGGGGCGCCACACTGCTGACAGGGGTATTGGTTATCACACTGTCGACAGGAGCGTCACACTGGTGGTGGTGGATTTGTGCTTTAGGGCGCGTCGACTGCCTTGGTCATTTTGCGCCCAGGAGCGTCACACTGTTGACAGGGGCGTCACACTGTTGTCGGGGGGTCACACTGTTGAGAGGGTCGTCACACTGTTGAGAGGATCGGTCACACTGTTGACAGGGGCGTCACGCTGTTGACAGGGCGTCACACTGTTGACAGGGCGTCACACTGTTGACAGAACCGTCACATTGTTGACAGGAGCGTCACTGTTGACAAGGGTGTCACACTGTTGACAGGGGCTGTTGACAGGACAGTTGGCTGTTGACAGGGGCTGAGCGTCACACTGTTGACAGGATCGTCACACTGTTGACAGGGGCGTCACACTGTTGACAGGGCGTCACACTGTTGACAGAACCGTCACATTGTTGACAGGAGCGTCACACTGTTGACAAAGGTGTCACACTGTTGACAAAGGTGTCACACTGTTGACAGGTCGCACTATTGGAGCGCAAACCACCGCCGACACAATCCGGCGGTAAACACGGGCGCGTTTGTGTGCTGAGCGGAAGCGAGCCATTGCACCGGACGACAATCGCGCCAGTTTAGCGCGCGTGTTCCGTAAACACGACACACACAGCCCGTCCGCGCGCCGGCGGCCCGCACGGCGCCGTCTGCTGTCCGGCGTCCGCGCCGCCGACACCATGAGAAATCGCCGCGTCCGTCTCTCGTGACGCGCCAAAAAAGAGTCACGCTCGACCGGCCGATCTGACGGGCGCACTGACGCGGGACGTAGCTGCACGTGCGCTATATAGTCCACACAGTACACACTGACAGACGTCCAGCGGGGTCAGCGTGGTCAGCGGAGCCACACGGCGCCGCCATCGCCTAGTTAGTTATTTGGGCTTTATGGCGCTTCGACCAGTTTTGATCATTCGCGCCCATCGCGCCGCCATAGCCACAGCCACACACACACACACACACACACAGCAAGGCCGCTGCCGGGACCTCGCCGCACCACTCACCGCTGTCGACGTGACGGTGGCCGTGACGGTGCGCGCGACGTCGCCGGGGACGACGAGCGACGCCGGCGGCGGGTCGTCGGCGTCGACGGGCGCGAGGACGTCGCGGGCGGGCGGCGGGTCGTGCAGCGCCATGACGACGACGACGGCGGCGGCGGCGTGGATCGTCGGTTCCGAGGTGATGACACGCGCAGGGAGAGAGAGGGGGCAGACGGTGCGCAGTTAGTGTTGTCGGTCGGTGTGTGCAACGGCGCCGACGCGTCCGACGCGGCTCGCGCGGCTCGGCCGACTGCCGGGGCAGCCGCACCGGCAGCCGCCCGGCAGTGTACCCGGCGGCACGTGTGGCGACGTGCAGCCACGTAACGGCGAGCGCACCCACGGGCGGCAGGCGGCGGCGACACACACACACACACACAGACGCCCACGGTTGGATTTATGCTTCGGAATTCTGGATTTGGTTGGTTATTGGCTTTTACGACACGTCGACCGTTGAGTCATGTAGCGTCGCCAATATCTCACGCCGATTGGTCGCGGGCGAAGAGTAGCGACAGGTGAGACTCGAACCCACAACCTTTCGATTGTGAGACGAGCATCTTACCTCCTAGACCACTCGTCCCCGAATTCTGGATTTGGAGAGAACAAATTTGAGAAATTCGAATTGAGGGATAATACTTTTCTCGTATTTCTGACGTTAAAAAAAAACGTTTTGTTGTACTTTCGAGTTTTTGACATATTTTTCGAACAGCAATAAGATTGCAGTCATTTTCACACAACTCCACTGAATATTTTGGCAAAAAAAGAGTACATAATGTTCTGGATGACAAATATGCAGGACAATGATGAAGTTGAATGAAAAGGTCGTGCTTCCAACCCTGTACACTCCAATACCGCGAGACCAACCATCTGCACTGCTACACGACACCCCTTCACCGCAACGACACACATACCGCGAGACCAACCATCTGCACCGCGACACGACACCCCTTCACCGCAACGACATACATATACCCCGAGACCACACCACCTGCACCGCGACACGACACACCTTCACCGCAACGACACACATATACCGCGAGACCATACCGAAAACACCTCCACCCAACGAACACAATACCGCGAGACCACACCACCTGCACCGCGACACGACACACCTTCACCGCAACGACACACATATACCGCGAGACCACACCACCTGCACCGCGACACGACACACCTTCACCGCAACGACACACATATACCGCGAGACCACACCACCTGCACCGCGACACGACACACCTGCACCGCAACGAAACACATATACCGCGACATGACATCACCTTCACCGCAACGACACACATATACCGCGACACGGCACCATCCACGGCTCATATGCACCCAATACTTCGCCACCTAATATGCACCCTTAACTGTTCCCACAATTAACGTTCTTCGGCACTAATAATCCCCGATTCCAAAATGAACAACATGAAGAACAATTATTTTTCCGCTTTCGTTTCTTCTGCCTCAAATGCACTTCCCCTACATTTGTGTCTGTTTGGCTAAAAAAAAACATATCAGTTACCCACAAGGGTTAACTAAGTTAGCCAATCTAC
The DNA here is from genome assembly GCA_034440615.1 of Ashinkailepas kermadecensis. Taxonomy (NCBI): domain Eukaryota; kingdom Metazoa; phylum Arthropoda; class Thecostraca; family Neolepadidae; genus Ashinkailepas; species Ashinkailepas kermadecensis. The sequence goes on along the minus strand of JAOTOM010003357.1, from coordinate 42,051 downwards.
GCAGCTTAGAACAGAACTAGCTGTGCACATGGAATATTATTGCATTATATTTAACTGTGCATATGGAATTTTGATATCTGTCGAATACTTCACAGTAGTGTTGTCACGTGACAGGGTGGCATTAACTTTATCCCCGGGCATGGCCGACATTTGTCACGCTCAAGTCTATCGACACTGACAAATGAGCACGAGCATAGTACACAATTACAGGCGATTACAAAGCTGGAATGACAGTTGGATAACAGCTCACGACAGTGTGGAGGAACATCACCAGCCACCCTGGAGTCGTGCCCGTACCATATCAATCATCATTGCCTGGTACGCAATGCCGAATCCACAGGTGGCGCGACGGTGTCATGCAGAGCACATTAAGGCCACGAAGTAGATGATTTTTGGATGTTGCGTCGAGCGCGCACGGCAGTGTAGACATGGCTTTGCATGCCACGTACAGACCTGATCAATCGTTCGCAAATTTGGTCTACATTTTTGCAGAGCCCAGCTGCAGCAGCTGAGTATTTTGCAAGCGTGTCCACTAACAGTCAGCCACACACAGGACAATCACAGGTAAATGACCGACATTCGGGAAGCTTCCTCGTTCAGTGTGCTATGCAAATTAAAGACTCAAAATGCGCCTTAGTCATCCAAAACGTGAAGGGAGATGATGTCTGGCATGAAATTTGTACCTCATCAACACATCCCCATTTTAAAAACGCTGACACAAAATACCAACAGAATCCGATGAGCGAACTGTGCAACACATCCTCGAGGAAAAGACCAGCGCTTTCGATATTGAATGATCCTACTCCATGACAGGCATATTTTACCGCAAATACTGAACTCTGATAACAGGTGATGAGCCCCTGATGTGGTTGTCGAAATGAAGACAAGCTGCCCAGCTTCTGAGTCGGCCGGAATACATTCCACGCAACGCACATAACTTACAAACAGCACTGGCATTTAACACAACCGTACATATCTCTCGTTCATAAATGTCTGAACGTCCATTCGATAACCTCTGTGATTAGTTGGCCATTGGGTTTACGACACGTAGACTGCTTCGGTCATACAGCGTCGCCAATCTATCGCACAGATTGATCGCCAACCCAGCGCCTGTCCGCTAGCCGGCGAGCGTTCTACCCTTGCCTACTCGCCTACACGGCCTCCCTGAAGGAAAGCTTCGGCACAACATCCGGAAACATTGCGTGCGTTTCATTTGCTATCAGCGGTAAACCGGACCCGCCCGCAGGAAAGAACGACAACAATCCCGCTGTCCGCCGTCACACGTGGCAGCAATGTGTGCGACGCAACTTGGGCTGAACGAGAACCATAGCTGTCGGGTCGCATTGCTATCATTCTGGCACGTGACGTGGACCCTACCTGGAGAAACTTACACCACGCTACAGGTGTCGCTTGGACAGGCGAGAGGAACCAGAGAAACCACCCGGTTGTGGCCGGCTTAAGCCAGCATCAGCAAACCAGTCAGGCTTTGACCGAACATGAACGTACAGAAACACCAGGCAGCGGCAACATTCCATTGTACTGAGCATGAACATACGTTAACGCTGACGGCGCGATAAAATGCCCCGCCCCTCGCAGTGCACGTAGCGGCTCAATCCGAAGCCCCACCCGCCCCACTAGCTTTAGTTCTAAGCGAAATGAAGACAAGCGGTAAAGAGCATGATACAGCTTCGTACAAGAACGTCCAGAGTTGCTTCCAGCGTTTTTCTCTATCTTGCTTAGTTGACCTTCCAGGCCGGGTTAAAAAGCCAATGTCTATAACGTTGATCAATACAAAGGTCAAAATCACCGATCAAGCCGAGATCAAGCACCTGGAAATAGGCGATAAACTGCTGAGACCGAAATCAAGTGGAGCAATAATATTGCTGCATCTAGCCATTACGGGTCAAGTACAACATTTGATGGATAAAGATCTGAGCGCCATATTAAATAGACACAAAGTGGAATGACACTTATTCCCCCTCTCCCCAACCCTAAAAAAAAAACCAAAGCAAAAGCAAGGTGTAGGTGTACCCCACCCCCCCGGGGTTTGTTTCGTCCCCCCGCCAGGCCAGTGAAAATAAAAAAATAAAAAAAATAAAAAAAATTAATAATTAAAGAAAAAAAAAAAAAGGGACCGGGTTTTTTTCCCCCGGGGTTTTCTCCCTTTGTGGGGGGGGGGGGGGGGCCGGGGGGGGAAAGGTTGAAAAAAAAAATTTTTTTCCCCCCGGAAATCCCCGGGGTTTTTTGGGGGGCGGGGAAAGGGGGGCGAAAGGGGGGGGGGGGGGGGAAAAGGGGGAATTTTTTGGGCCTCTTTTTTGTTTTTGGTCGTTTCCGAAAGTGCGTCGAGATTACGCTAGGTGTGAACAGTCCATAATTGGTATGATTCATGACGCAAATACCGTACGTGCAAAAGCCTCGCGGGGATCTCAATATAAAAATCAAGCTTTCCAATTGGCCAAACAATTCCGCAATGATATCACCAAAATATTCGCCACGCAATTCATGCACAAACAGAGGTGTAGGTTCTGATCATTACTGGGAGGGCGCAATACATGAAGGCAATGGGCGGGCCCAAATGGATTGGGAGCATACGACATACAGTCCCATGTTAAAAGTTGAAATTCACTTGCGCTCCTGTACGCATACGAGTTGTTCGCATACGATTAAATACCTCCCAACTGTTGACGATCGAATGTTATCCACAAAAGCACAATGACGAAGGATTCGCTAGCGCTATCCCTTCGGCGTATTCTCCGCTATTCGGTAGTAGATTATTCCATTATAAACTATCGGCGTATCACCACGACAAAACAAAACTTATCCGTGTAGAAAACATACAACATGCAATGCCATATCGTGCATTCACAGAGCATACGGGTGTCTACCAATGTGGGGGATCTCCCACCAAACCAGGTGGCTCAGCTCCTTATATTCCAGACATACTTTCCGATGAAATCAAGGAAATGACAGACTAAGATTGGCAGGGTACCAAACTAGGGGAACCAGACCCCCGAACCAACCAGGATTTTCAGCCATGGTATCTACGGAGCTTAGCGTTAGCGTGGGTCCCGACAACAAAACCTAGTATGATGGATGTTCCCTCATACATAAATATACATACATAGATATACAACCACACACACTCATATAATGTATGTACGTAGTGTTCTAAAACTCATTTTGAATTTGTGTCCGATGTAAGAGAAAAAATGCTAAGGATAAGGAAAAATGAAAATGTCGTACTTACATGTACATTTTGGGACATCTGAAATGTTGAATCCGAATTGCAGATGCTGAATTTGGTTGAAGGAAGTAACTGTATTTATGTGTGAAAAAGAAATATGGGCAAGCGATTTGTGTATGCAATATCCACAGCTAAGAAAAACCGCATTCATCCTGCATGATCCTATCATAGAACATGCACTAGGGATGTTACCCAATTAAGTGCATACATTTTGCACAGAAAACGACTGCTCGACACAGCGTGGTATGGTTGGGTAATTCCCGACTATGTCTGAAAATTCACCAGAAAGAAGCATTTTTAAGGTAATCTTCAGCACTCGCTTCGTGTTAGCTCCCCCCCACAAACAAAAAGTGCAGACAGTGTACCTATGGCCTGGCAAACACATAGCTACTCAGTGACAGAAACGCATTGGTATGGCTCCTGCCTGCAAGCCAAACGTGGTGATCAGACAAATTATGCTCACGAATATTATACGTCACCTCTTGACGATGCCAAGAGAAAAAGGCTTTCTCATGTGCAACAGTATGCAGATTACAGAGTGGAGCACGCAGTCTGAAATGTGTCATTGTTGTATGCTTCATGTTGTATTTGTTGCAGGTGCTATGCTCTCTTTGCGGTTTTGTGGTGTTCTATATTGCCTGTGGTATGTTTCATGTGATCTTTGTCGCACCTTGCATGCCATTTTTCCCGCAAATGCCCCTTGCTATTGTTATATGTTGCTGTTAACACTCTCCCCCTCCTTCATGGAAACCCTGGCTATTATGCTGCCGTGGCCCATGGTTGGTGACCAGAAATACATATTCTACCAGGTAGAATGTTCTAAATTCACCTTTCTGCTTTCAGGATTTGCCCTACCCAGCCCGGTTCCTGGCCCCCCCCAACTTTTCCAACAACACCCCTTCACCCAATTTTTCTCAATCCCTTCTTCCACCCCCCCTTTTTCCCCCTCATAAATAAAATAAAAAATTAACCATTAATACAAAGCTTTATTTGATGGGTATTTTTGGTGTTTATGGGGTTCGTGCTGGCCCCAAAATTTTGGAAATTTAACCGTCTTTTTTTTTTTTTTTTTTTTTTTTTTTTTTTTTTTTTTTTTATTATTTTTTTTTTATTTTTTTTTTTTTATTTTTTTTTTTTTTTTTTTTTTTTTTTTTTTTTTTTTTTTTTTTTTTTTTTTTTTTTTTTTTTTTTTTTTTTTTTTTTTTTTTTTTTTTTTTTTTTTTTTTTTTTTTTTTTTTTTTTTTTTAGGGTTTTTTTATTTGTTTTTTGGGAATTGTTAACTAAAAAAATTTAAAAAAAAAAAGAAAAATAAAAATTAAATAATTAATAAAAAAAAGTTTTTTAAGATTGTTTTTTTATTTTGTTTATTTTTTTTTTTAATTTTTATATTTTTAATATTCCTTTTTATTTCCCATTGTTAAAAGTTATAATTTTTCGGTTACCCAAATTTTTTTTTTTCAAAAAACTTAAAAAAAATTATTTAAAAAAATTATAAAATTTTTAAATATTTTTTTTAATTTTTTTCCTTTTTGTTTTTTTGTTTGTTTTTTTTTTGTTTTTTTTTTTTTTTTTTTTTTTTTTATTTAAGGGATAAATAAAAAAAAGAGAGGTTGAATGGGGGGGGGGGGGGTTTGGGGGGAGGGGTTAAAAAAAAAATCACCCTTATTTTTTTTTCTTTTTTTTTTTTTTTTTTTTTTTTTTTTTTTTTTTTTTTTTTTTTTTTTTTTTTTTTTTTTTCTCTACCCCTTTTTTTTTTTTTTTTTTTTTTTTTTTAAAAAATTATTTTCCCTCTTTTTTTTTTTTTTTTTTTTTTGGTTTTTGGGGGGGATTAATTTTATTTTATAATACCCCCCCCAGGGGTTTTTTTTTTCTTTTTCTTTACTATGGTTTTAAAAGGTGTTTGGATTTAATTTTAATTGCTCGACTGCAGCTAAATTTTTTTTTGAATTTTGGCACTCATGGCAGGTGCAGTACATTTGGAAGGCAAAAAAAGAATTGATATACTCCTGGGACCACTGTTGGTCCCAGATCACGTAACAACAAGGTTAGGTTCTTTTTACATGTAAAACATAGCGTTCATGCTAGAACTGAAAATTCCACGAGTCTTCTGGAACCTTCCGAGCAACATGGCCCACCGCAACTTGGATGCACCTTTACACCAATGCCGTGAGGGACAAAATAGCAGTTATTTGGAAACGTGTGGTGGGGGCTGGCGACGCATACACAACATAATATGTTAATTCATTCCCATTTTCTACACCGACTCCCCATCAATTTAGTGGCACTTCGGTCGTGATCCAAACATGTCACCCAGTAGGGCAGCCAAAGAAAGGAAAGGCAAGGGAAAGATTAATCCTGCTTAAGAAGCAATAGCCTGAACTGAGACCGCTTTGTCTTTGGTTTGTTATTGGTTTTACGACACGTCGACCGTTGAGTCCTATAGCGTCGCCAATCTCTCACGCCTATTGGTCGCGGGCGAAGAGTACCGCTTTGTCTTTCGCCATAACTGCTTCCAGCGACGTATGAGCAAGTTATGTTTGTTTGTTATTTGTGTTTAAAGGGCGCATCGACTGCAATGGTCATATAGCGCCCATAACAAGTTTATTGATAAAACCAGAAGTAAAATCGTGACAAAACAGTGTCATGCTGAGCCCTGAGGTGTAATTCCCCGCATACTGTCTCAGTTAAAACACTTCTTCGCAGTCAGCCGTTTAGAGATATGGTATGGTGCCTTCACAGGTGTTACGGTCAGGACGGTCGTCTATCCCACACGTTTCGGCTTACAGGTGGGTGCCTCATCACGGGCGACTCAGCGCGGGGACGGGACCTGGGACTCGCTTCGGTCGGTGGCGAAATAGGCATCCGCTTTCGGCTGGTAGGTGGTGTAAGTGGCTGGCCTGTGAATGGGGCAGGTGGAGGTGGACCCATTATTTCTCCAGAAGGGCCAAGTGGTGCGCGCCGTACCGACGGTGAGTGTTCTCGCACGCCGAGCCTCGCAGCCATGGAACATTTTCCCACTGCGCCTTTCCCACCAATGTTTGATGCCACACTTGTAGATCTTTCTGCTCGACCTCGCGCTGTCAGGTCCGTAGCTCCACTTCGCACAGGAATTCTCAGTGACGGCAATGAGCTGGTCGATCGGAGAGGTAAAAAGTCGATGGGGGTGGTAAATTAGGGAATTCTGCGAGAGGTGTTTGAGTGGATGCCACCATGATCGGTTCAGTCACCGGAGTTGCGGTAGCGTCAGTTTGGCAGGCGATCGTGCGCTGCTCAGGACGACGTTGTTTTGGGGAACTGAACGAAGTTTCTGTCTGCACAACAGCAGGACAAGACGGTAAGACGTAGTCGGCTGCAACTCCGGTTACTGCCGCCGGGATTTCATCGTCTGAGTTTACCTGGATTATTGCCAGACCACATTCCTTTAGCAGGCCTATCAATTGGCGGGCTGTCATCTTATCCAGAGCATCGTTTCCAGGAGGATCACAGCTCCGTGGTGCAGGTGTAGTAGGTGGCATGTCTGTTCGCTCCTGGGATGACTCGGGTTGAAGTGCATGGGTGGAGCTGGCCACCACGGCTGCATAAGAGCGAGGTGGAGTGGCCGCATTGGTCATTTCCCGAGATTCTCGGAATGACACGCCCCTGTCACACTTCAATCTTATGATACTCTGCTCCCGTTTGAAAACCGGGCAGACTCGGTCACGAGCAGAATGATCGCCCTTGCAGTTTGGACAGCATAAGGTATCCGATGTGCAAGCGTCCACAGAATGCTCCAAGGAGGCACATCGCAGACATCTCGGCTTTGATCGACAGTGGCGGCTGGTGTGTCCGTACCTGTGACAGGCGAAGCATCTCATCGGGATTGGTCGATAAACGCGGACCCTGACCCTAACATGCCCGATTCTCACATGGGTGGGCTGTGTTTGGGAGTTAAAGGTAAGTACAATGTTGTCTGTGTCGTGTGAAACACCGTCCCTTTTCGTTTTCAGTCTTCTAGCCTCCAGGACACCGAACGCCGCAAAACCGCGCACAATTTCTTCACATGTCACACCTTGTAGGTCATGGCAAGTGATGACACCTCTGGAGCAGTTTTTAGAGTGGTGAGTTTTCACATTTAGGGGCACTGTCCTTTGTACGCGTCTACCATCGATGGTGTACGTAAACGTAGAGTGTGGCTTTTAACGCCCGCCTAGCTTCCTCCGGATACGAAAATTCAACTTCGATGCCACCATCAACCAATTTGTCGCACCGTACCACTGTACCAAATCGCTCAGTGCCCTCACACCGTTGGAAAGGGCTGAGGTCGGACAGTCTGAGCTCTGAACTCGACAGGATCAAGACAGTTGGGTCGACGAACTCGGGCTCTACTTCGGTTTCACGCTCAGGTGTCTTGTCAGGTCGCGTCGCCCCGACGGGACGAGAATCCATAGAAGGGCAATCCGAGACAGCGTTTAAAACTGGCCTCACGGAGGCGCGGGACTGGGATGTGGAAGACTGGAACGACGAATCGTCCGAGTCAAGACTAGGGCGAGGGTATAGTTGTGTGTCAGGAGAATCCATGGAAGTGTATTGGTTTCAACTCCTCGGGCGCCCCACCACGTAGGGGCCCTACTGGGGGGACGCCTGGGTCCCGCGGACGGGAGGACGACAGGCGCCCGAGGAGCTATACGGGGCAGGCGACGCCCTCACCCGGCTGGGAGAGAGAGACTCACCACCCCGACCGGGATCCAGCACCGCCCACCCCTTGACCCCAGCCGGTCGGGCCGGCAGACACTGGGAACAATCCCAGGTCACCGGCCCGAGGCGACCGGCCACTTAACCCGTATGGGGCCCTACGGGCCCGCCCGCCCCTCCGGGATATCGAGACCAAAGAGGCGTGTTGGTCCCCCGTCACAACTAGCACCGTGCGACGGGGGACCTCAACCTCCAGGACTCCGTCAACCCCGGGGGCGGGCCGAGGGGGCGCGGCTACCCCGATAAAACTGAGCTGGTGGGCAGGACCGGGGAAGTTGTCCTGCCTACTCTTAGTGGGGAGAGTTGGTGTTGCCGGGCCAGGAGGACATGGATGTTGAGATGAGATGGGCATTGGAATGGGAGCGTATGGATGGAAGGACGAGTGAGGCTGTGGTAACCCGAGAGAGCGCCATTTCTCTAGCCAGCCGAGCAACGAGGCTGACCCCACTGCGGGGTGAGCAAGTTATGTGTCATACAAAGAGCCGGGGTGTCTGTTCATGGAAACTATTCTGGAGAGGCATTGGATTGGGCCACGAGGCGAAACCATTGGTGATGCCGACTATCGAATGCCATATTGTGTTATGAAAATATTGGGGAGCCCCTCAGATACACATTGACACCTGCGGGGCCACGCCACTCACAGGAGCAACTACCTTTCCGTGTTCTGCCACACGATGGGATGACATCTTATATTACCCCGTGGTGTTTTCATAAGATACAAAGTCCCCCTCTTCACCCCAAAAAGTGATGTCTTTATCCACCGACCGCTTAATCATCAAAACATGGCCCATCCGCTACCACTGGGAAAGTGGCGCCCCATTGCGAAGGCTTTAATGCACCAGAGGGAGGCACTGAGGGAATGCCCCCCCCGTCCATGGAGAAGGGGCGCCCAACTGAGAAGCCTCGAGTTAACCCCTCCCCCACCGCTCAACGGATTTTTCTGACCAAGGCACAATCTCAGAGGAAACTCAGAGGAAATCTCAGAGCGCATCAGTATGCTCGAGTCCACACCCATCCCCCCCCCTCCTCAACAAAGGAGATAGGATCGCGGAGCGCACTCCTCTCCCACCCCGTCAACACAATTGTATAAGCTTTCGCGTGCATATCGGCCAGAGTTTGCGGAAGTTATTTGGAAACATTGTGACGGATTATCGGAAGTTGTGCCCCCCTAAGCCCGAATCCGACCGGGTGAATTCGCCCTTAAACCTACCTTCCTAAATCAACAACCATGGGTTCAAGTCCCTTAACGAAACACGATGCCTTGCCTATCCATGAGCGGCTACAAGAGGGGGCACTAGGGGCATATACACTCCCCTTTCTCACATGAAATACGGTGGTTCCCCTCCGGCCAGGAAGTGCCCCTCCAGGAAGGCTCGAGTGCACTCCCCTACCCTCACCGCTCAACGATTTTTTTCAGCCAAAAGAGACCTTTTCAGACGAAAGGCAGCAGCTATGGCATGCCCAGGATGCTCGAGTGTACCACCTCCACGCTCAACGAATCTTTTCCGCCGAAGGCGCCCCTCCGAGGAAGGAAATGTGGTCCGCCCCACGGACATTCCTGGATCCGCCCCTGCACCTACCCAACTACTCACCAATTCACACAGGAACGGCTGTTTGAACACTGGACGGAGGGTAACCCAACTCGCCAGTAAAGCCGACAATAAAAACCGGTACCAACACCACACACACAATGACACATTGGCAGTGCATTGCTTTCCAACGCGTCGTGCAGCCAGTATAATTGGTCCCATAGTCTTGAAATACCATAGTTGGATTGCATCCCGGTACTGGGCGACTAAATTAGAACAGCTGCTTGGGCACATTCTGTAGTTACTTGACCAAAAACCCGCGATTGGAAAGGTTGATGAGCGCCGAATGAGCGCTTCCAAGCAATGCAAAATTGTCATACACCAATACAGAATAATTCGATATGCTCGGCCACAGTGTTGGAAAAACTGGCGTTTGTTGGTGTTATGCATACCAATAAATTGTGTACTCCAGGATTGTGACTGGACAAAATGAAATATTTTGTACTCCAGAAGGGAAAAGGAAGAACAACATTGTTTGGTTGAGTTCTACCACTCTAAGTCCATACCTGAAAACAACTAGCAGTTTCAGCAGTCCGTATGCGCCCACTCACCAACAATCCCTGTCGACCATAACAAAACTTTGAAACGCGTACAGCCTGTATAGCATGCCATACCAAGACATGTTTCTCGGTGTTGCGCTAAAAACGTCTCCGCTGTCCAGTTACAACTGGCGGCATGTGACGTCATGTGAGAAGATCCTACTTTTGTGTCACTATATCGTCAATATTTAATTAAATATGTATTCAATATTTATTCAATATTTATTCAATATTTATCAATATTTATTGTTATATATTATGCATTTATATTAATCAACATTTATTCAATATTTATTATTCTGAGTCATGGGCAAATATCCCTAGTTGGCAAAACTGGCGGTACTTGGTATCGCCGGAGTAAATATTTCAGGCCCCGTTTGGCAATTAAGATGCTTTGAATGCGCAATCGAAGGTCATTTTGTTAAAGAGACAACTTTTTTAGACACCATGAGCCCGTTCAATGCAAAAAAGTCACTTTATATTTCCTCAAAGTGGCTTTGGAGCAATGAAGTTCTCCGAGGTGACAACACCAAGAAACCAATGCCATTTGTGAACTTATGAATGACTGTCCAATAATATTTTTGAAATCTGTGCTAAGATAAATTGTGGTGTGGGTACCCAAATGTGTACTGGCAGTGATAGCTAAGTGTGCCCATTCGGTTTCACTCTCTGTCGATTGTCATCATGAGATGTGAAGTCGTATTTCCATAAGTTTGGATCACACTGGCGAGTGTGGCAGGAAGTGGCGCATGATAGAGACCATTGTTCAGAGAAGTAGGGGTTGGCTGTGGTGTTTGCCACGCCTGGTTTTTCTCCCCTGTTGTAAATAGATCAGCCAGAAGGTTTTGTTTGCCTGGTGCAGAGGTTGGTGGTGAAGGTGGAATGGTGTAAAGCCTTGGCTCGGCGGTTGTCATGGGTTTCGATTCCTCGTGGTGCCCGCCATCCCTCCCAGGGTCCACTGATGGGGTCCACCCCCAGTTAATTGTATCTTGCTGTGAGGAGCTTGTAAAACCATTTTCATCATTTTAATTCATCTTTCTACTGGAAGTCTTCCTGATAGTTAGAAAACCTCACAAGTTATTCCCATTTTTAAAAAGGGTTCAAGGCATGATGCACTACATTATTGCCCAGTGAGTCTTACTTGTGTCCCATGTAAAATTCTGGTGTGGTAAAACGTGCAATTGTTGAGCATGTAACAGCATGAAATGCTAACATTGATTTGTAATTCCATTAAAGCAATGCTACCTAATTATGGACAACTCCTCATTTTTTTACTGCAGCAAAATTTTGGACATGGATGTTTGCCAAGATGTTTATGCATACAACAATGCTAACATTGGTTTTCAGCCCCATTAAAACAAGGTTAATTGTCGGCAAGTGCATTGCTATTTTTGTATTCCAGCTCAACATTTTGTACTCCAGTTAAAAATTATGTACTCCACTACCAAGAAAAAAATATGGAAATCCTACACTGCTCGGCCATGCTAAATTTGCATCCTGTAGATAGCGGATTTTCATACACCACCTTGATAAAGTTAGGTGTCATTGTGTCCCGCGAACCAGCGATGAGGTTATTTTGATTAAACTGAAGTCCGGTGTACACAAAACGTAGTATTCCCCTTAGTGTACGTTGAAGTGAATTGATTTATCGTTCTGCTTAGCTAATTTAATACAATTTGCTGTCAATTAACTACTTCTAATATGATGAATCGAATGCAGGGCGTTTTTCGCGTTTATTCCTCTTCATTACCAGGGATCTGTTTAATTAAACTTCAATATCTGCATCGCTTTACTGCGCAAAATAGGAATAAATTGAGGTGGAAAAACAGAAAATTGTATTCCGCTTCGATGCATAGTCTTCTGTACCTCATTGGAGTTTTCTTTCATCTATAGGTTAGCTCCAAAGTTCGGTGCCAGTTAGGTGTCGAAGGCATATCCCTTGTTTTTCTCACATCACTCAGTACGGTTCTGTTTCACGTCATTCTCGCTCGATGGCAATCGCTCAAAGATTCCGGAATGTGTCTGCTTACAAAGTCAGCTGGCTAATATGAGTCGTTGGGCATTATACGGTTATGGCGCAGATTATTGTTTTGTGTGTGTGGTCTATAACAGTCTTCGACACCGGAACAGCTGTCAGGCTGATTTTACACGCGAATGGAAAGTATTATGGCGATAATTCATATGTATTTGGTGTGGAATTCTGAGGGATGTTCCTGTATGTATTTTATTCCGATATTTATAGTGCTTACTATCAATAGTGAGACATTTTGGCACTTGATAAGTGATATCGTGATACAACACGTGATAAGTAACTCGGTAGAGGGATGCCGAAAAGATTTGGAAGCGGCGTAAGATAAACCTGCGTTAGGTGTCAATTTGCACCAAACTGTAGGAATTTGTGAATAATATATATATATATATATATATATATATATATATATATATATATATATATATATATATATATATATATATATATATATGTTCACAAATTCCCACAGGCTGGTGCAAATTGACACCTAACGCAGGTTTATCTTACGCCGCTTCCAAATCTTTTCTGCATCCTTATACCGAGCTACTTATCACGTGTTCACATATATAAATATATAAAAGCATATAAATGCATATGCATGATATATAAGCATGATATTATATATTTTATAATTATATGTGCATGAGAAGTTAAATTCCCGTAATGTATTTATATTTGTCATTTGTATACGTGAGCATTGCATTACCAGCATATCGAAGTGCAAATCAGGAAAACTAAATCCCTTACATAGAAGTCCGCGGTCCAAGGGTATGGACATTGGACGTTGCACAGCGACATAGCATCACAAGGCATTCCAAGAACAGTCCAATACACCATCTGATCGTCTCAATGGTGGCGAGCAGTGACAGTTTCGGCGGAATGGTGGCGCCCAGTGACAGTCCCGGCGCAATAGTGGCCCTCAGTGACAGTCCCGGCGCAATAGTGGCCCTCAGTGACAGTCCAGGCGCAATGGTGGCCCTCAGTGACAGTCCAGGCGCAATGGTGGCGCCCAGTGACAGTCCCGGCGCAATAGTGGCCCTCAGTGACAGTCCCGGCGCAATAGTGGCCCTCAGTGACAGTCCCGGCGCAATAGTGGCCCTCAGTGACAGTCCAGGCGCAATGGTGGCGCCCAGTGACAGTCCCGGCGCAATAGTATCCCTCAGTGACAGTCCCGGCGCAATGGTGGCGCCCAGTGACGGTCCAGGCGCAATGGTGGCCCTCAGTGACAGTCCCGGCGCAATAGTGGCCCTCAGTGACAGTCCAGGCGCAATAGTGGCCCTCAGTGACAGTCCCGGCGCAATAGTGGCCCTCAGTGACAGTCCCGGCGCAATAGTCCCTCAGTGACAGTCCAGGCGCAATGGTGGCGCCCAGTGACGGTCCAGGCGCAATAGTGGCCCTCAGTGACAGTCCAGGCGCAATGGTGGCGCCCAGTGACAGTCCCGGCGCAATAGTGTCCCTCAGTGACAGTCCCGGCGCAATAGTGTCCCTCAGTGACAGTCCCGGCGCAATAGTGGCCCTCAGTGACAGTCCCGGCGCAATAGTGTCCCTCAGTGACAGTCCCGGCGCAATAGTATCCCTCAGTGACAGTCCAGGCGCAATGGTGGCGCCCAGTGACGGTCCCGGCGCAATGGTGGCCCTCAGTGACAGTCCCGGCGCAATAGTGGCCCTCAGTGACAGTCCCGGCGCAATGCCCACCTTCAATGAGCCTACCAATAGCTCAGCCAAGTCGCCCATCAGCCAAGGCTGGAAAGGTAATATGAGAAATCGCCCGAAAAGAAACCTACGACGCAGATATTTCCACCAACTGGCAACGTAATACAACAGATCGCCCGAAAGAAGCCTACGATGCGGATATTTGCATCAAGCACATAGGACGCATTGCGGCCGAGCGACTGGTTCCCAACAGAGACGCAACCACGACTGGGAAGGCACGTTCACAGTGCACAAGCCGCGGGCTGTCACGCGCACACGCTGTGCTCACCACAATGTGCAGCACAAACGGCGGCTCACAGCTGCTGGCGCACAACACACGACCTGTACTGAAACTCAACCCAATGCAAAATTACAAATTGATCACCACTTGATCGAACTGTGGATACCACCGTCCATACATTCCGTCACGCTGGTTCACCGATTCAGTCTGGTTTAGCTACGAACAGTCCCAAGTTTCGGTGTTCTGTTCCCCCTCTCCCCCCCCCCCCCCCCGGGAGGGGGGGGGGGGGCCGCACAACTTTTTATGTGGGGGGGGGGGGTTTTTTTCTTTTGGGCGGGTGTTTGGGGGCACACGAAGCTTTCGGTTTATATTAAGCCGTCGAAATGGAATTTTTTCGATGGTAGCTGACCCGAGGTTAATGGAACGTGCTCCGCTGGACTAGGCCCTGTAAAACGGCCGGACAGCATTAGGATTCGATACTTTTCAAAAAGATAGAAATTCAGCAAGTGTAACGTAAAAAATATGGAAACCAAAAAAAGAAATAGGTAGCTGGCGGGATCTAACCCAATACTTCAGAGTTGAGAGGTAAATGCAATCCCCATAAGGCTATCGTCGTCCTAATTTAAGTTCAGTCACAAACTATGGCTTTCAATGACGCACATTTTCGTTTTGCATTATTTTTAAATGACATTAAAATGACGTATGACATTAGAAGCAACAAACAATTATTCCAGCAAATCAGTTGTGATATGAGCAACTCGAATAGGCACTGACGTATTAACCCTCCCGGTCTCGAGGGGGTTTGAAAGGCGTCCCCCTAAGGTTTTGCGCTGACAGTAAAAGAATGGCGCGCGGCAGCGCGCCGAAATTTGGCATACCTATTCCCAATCAATTTGGCATGCTGTGTGAAAATTTTAAGGTCAGGTTATCTAGGGTCAACGAGTTAGGCCGAGTCAAGTGAGGTCACCTCCAGAAAAGTTGAACCAGTCGTTATGCTTTAACGGATAAAGATATTTCAATGAAACTTTCAGCGTTTGCTTATCTTTAGGGATAGAACAAAACGCACCAGATGAATTTTTGTATTTGCTTTCGTTTTTAATGACTTTAGTTATTCATATTCGCCCATAAGGAATACAAATCGAAGATTCTGGCTAGAGTAAGCATTTTTTTATGAGAGCAAGTTGACTTAAAACAACGCTTTGCTGTCCGCTCTACCCATTACAAAAATAAAAATTAAAGAGAATTGAAAACTAACTATTTCGAAATTCCAAGAACTTCAAATTTTGATTTTTGGGTGGAGAAAAATGTGAGGGCCATGGTCGATTGCGCGTTCCTTTTTTATTCCAAATATTTTTTGTTTCTCAAATCTCCCCCCAAAATGTCAGTCGTGAAAACAAAGTGACGTTACTTTTGGGGGTAACATTTTGGGGGTGGTTTCTGGCCCTACTCGTCGAGCGCTCCTCCGATGACACCTCTTTCGTTTTCGTGCGACGCTTAGTTTGGAGATTAGAGGGGGGGGGTTGTATCAACCCCCGAGATGGGGTGTGAGGATCTGACAGGAAAGAATTGGTCGGACATCACGACACGTAAAATGCAACCGGTGAAGCACGCACATAACGGGTGGCACACCATGTGGCACACCATGAGCAGCGTGCAGCATGGTCAGAGCCATACTGCAGACATCACGAGAGCAGCAAAACAAAACACAAGCACACACAAAGCACCGACAGCAGCAGCAGCAAGCGATGCGCCCACGTGTGAAGCGGTACACTCACCGAGGCGTGCAATCGCTCCATTCGACATGCCACGCTCTGAAACCAAACGACGCCCCATAAGCCAACCAAACCAAACCAAACCAAACCAAACGACGCCCCATAAGCCAACCGCCGGGCGTCATGCAGGTCAAAACATCAGCCCAACACACGCGGTCAGCCGCCGGGGTGCTGGCAGGAGGGCGTAGTGCCGGGGGTCAACGTGACACGGAGTCCTGCATCTGGGTCGAGTCCTCGGCTGGTGCCAAAGTGCACTGTGGCGAGCCGGTCAGACGAGGGGACAGGTCCGTGTCCTAACGATGTACGGAGTTAGGTAGTTATTTGGGCTTTAGGGCGCTTCGACCGGTTTTGATCATTCGCGCCCATAACACTAAGTACGGAGAAAACGCACGGGAACATAGGCAGCGTGGTTGGCTGCTGGCGGCAGCTTCAGTACCAAATCGGACGGCCAAATCATAGCTGTACATGTTCGAACTTCCGGTCGGTGTCCGCCTCATCGCAGCACCTGACTCGGCGTGCTCAGCTGCTGAGTCAGCGTCTGTGTGCCGATAGCCGGCCGACGACCCCTCGCGACTTCCGCCGGGTGTGGTAAGTTGGATGGTACGGCCGCGGGCCGGTGAGGTGCCAGCCCCCAGTACTCGGGGAGTCGCTGAATATTTATCGACGAGGGAGGATTATGACGCTGCTGTGAGCTGTCACCGAGTTTACGTCGGCAGTCGGGCTCGCGCCCGGCTGCCGACCTTTGCCGTTCGAAAGTTCAGCTGATGGAGGGCAGTAGAAGCAGTGAATCTATGGAACCAAGTATTCGCGAACCAGACAAGGTCAGACTAGACCATGTCGCGAGCCACAAGAAGATCTGGGAACTGAGTTTGAGTCGCTTTCTTTACACATACATCACAATAAACGCATGCTTTGCATGCCAAATTTGACTTGGGTACAGCTGAGGTCCAATAGCGACCAGCGTGTCACCTTCCCCCGCGCACCCAGTGGTGTATGGCGAGTTGATTGTCCGGCATATAAAATGGCCGTGGTAATATTGAGGGCTATCAACCGAACATTACGTGAATGATTTTGATCACAAAATTATACCCGAAAGATTGATGTCGTCACTGGACTCATGACAAAAGGCATACAAGGCAACGAAAGCCATGTTGAAGCACGGCGGCAGCCCAAACGGAAGACAATCCATACACGTGCACGCATACACATGTACACATACAAGAAACGGTGCCGAACTAACCATAAAGCCATGACAAATTGAAGTTAGTTTGTGAGTTATTTGGGCTTCAAGTGAAGTAAAATAATTAACAATGCTGCCTAACAAAACAAACTAGCTAAGGATGATACTGAGTGCATAGTCATGATCAGGATGTAGGTAACTTGCAGATGTCATGCTACTTGACATGCCAAAGCGGCGGCGCAGTTCGCGATTGCTGAGGGAGCGTGGACCCGACGTTCGGCTGGGACCCCCCGGAGCGTGCGTGAACGGTGCGCGCCGGGTAAGTCGGGACCCGCCTTGAGCCGTGCACACCACCACGGGATAAGCACAAGCTGCACTGAGCCGCCTCGGCTGAGCCCTTGTGCGACGGCTGGTGACACAAGGCCAGCGAGCGGAGGCTTTGCGGTTTACGGGCTAAAAGCCGGCGGAGGCGCCCGAGTAGCGAACCGCACGGCAGCGGCGCCGACCACGGCTGACAAGCCTACCTAGGCTGTTTAACTGGCTGAAGTCGTAGCTCAGGCAGCTGGCTAAGACCAGCCTTGGCCACTTACTGACTGCAATGGGCTAAATGTCCAATGGCTTTCAGCTTCATGCACCTTTGTTGTAATGACGCACAAAAACTGTGTCGGACACAGACGGCATGCTGCGCCTTGCATTGTTGGGACCAGGGAAAAATAAACTGCTTCTGCCGCTAAACATTCAATTGTATTGTGGATATTATTCAATTATAAGAATTTGTGGATTTCCCCACGAAATTGGTTGGTTATTTGAGTCTAGGGGCGCATCGACTGCGTTGGTCATGCACCGCCCATCCTCACTAGATTCGAAGGGCTCAAACCTTCCAATGTAGTCGGGACGCTTTCTTCCCCCCCCCCCAAAAAAAAAAGAAGAAGAAGAAGAAGTTGTTATCAGATTACGCATGATAACAATGGAATAGCCAACCTCACATGGTTCTTCTTAGGTGGTCCGTTCCACGACAGATCGACCAATGCACTTCACCCCATAATTTTATTATTAAGACCAAAATTTGATCACAGGCTTGTCTTTGGCTCTGAACACGGCTGTGCAAATTTCAGCCCGAATCGGCCAACGGTTCTTGAGCTATAGCCTCCCGCAATATTTTTAGGTTAAATAACATGGGTTGGTTTGACAATGGATATCTCATGAATAAGAAGAGGAAATGGTGGCAAGAGATATATATTTCAGAAGAAAAAGGATGAACTGAAACATTCCCGAATTAAAATATCAGTATTTCCTACATTTGACCTCGTCACCTCATAACCCCGTGACCTCCCATGACCCCTAGCCCATCGAAATTGACAAACTTGACGGCGGAAATACAAAATGGGCGTGATTTCGCTGACCAAACAAATTTTTTATGTGTTCTTATAAGTATCCGATATGGCCGTCCGCTCTTCATGACTTTTTGCGATTTTGCGTTTTCCGGGTATGACGGATTTCAAGTAAGTTCTTTTCCATTGGAAAGCTACGTGGAGTAGAACAATGACATGCAAACATATGATTGGAAAAAGTGTTTTAAAAAACTTCTACCTTTTTAATGTAGATCATATATTTTCCCTTAAAAAACATCACGAATTTCAAGGTCACTAGTTACCGATAGGTCACCCATAGGTTTACTTACGCGTAGCTACGCAATTGTACTTCGGAACAACTGATATGTATTGAATAACAACAAACATGGAAATAACGCAACCAGACCCCATTGAATCAGTTTCTATTACCTTCATATTGCATCTAGCGCGGTAGGTAGGCACTTATAACAAACATGAGGATCACTTTGTGTCAGCGATCAAGTGTTAGGCAGGTTTATCATTTTGTGCTGAAGAAAAAGCATTGCGTCTCTGTGGACTGCTGATGACTGCCTATGTGTTAAAGGCAAATAAAAGCTGAGGTGTTTGTCTCGCGTATGTCTTCCCTCCCACACCATCCGTACTTCGTACATATATCCGTACATAGCTCAATACTCTCCAGCCTGGTGGCGGTTCCGAAGGAGATAAAGGCGCCGGCGTTGATGCCGGCGAACAACAGAGGGGTTGACATCGGGAAGGAAACGATAACCGGCTTGGCAGAGCGGGAACATTGTACGAATCAGTTTTCGAGAACGCCTAGTGGAAAGAGGACGTGGTGATTTTTTTTCGACATACGTAAACGCTACAAGCAATTGTGATAGTCACTGTGACGACTCTTATCGTCGTCATACAAGCGGATAACAAAAAATGTTGCATAATTATCGGTAAGACCCCATTGAAACGCGAGCATCTTCACATTACCAGGCTTTGTGTGTCAAATTTCCAAGTATAAATTTTTACAACTATTTTTTTTAATATCTCCGATAAAAAAAAATCACAATCAGCGTCAGAAATGAAAAGAAGGAAAAGGATACACCGAAGGGAAACTTGATTCAAACAACACTCAGGACTCTGGCAGGCTTAGAAGAACAAAACATGCCAAAATCTACAAATATGTAAAATTGATTTTGCGGAAATGTTTGAACTCAAAATTGACTTTCCATCAAAGAAAATATGTTCCATTGGCCGCTGGCTATCTGTACCTGTTAAGAAGTCCCTGAAATATGTCATACTCAAAGCTCTACAAATTTCTGAATGCACATGGATTTTCCAATTTATTCGTTAAAAACAACTTTTACAGATTAAAAAAAAAATATCCTCGACCAAAGCGATGAGACAGGGCGAGTTGTCTCAGATACCACCTTAAAATCATCTGGGAATTGATATTTATTTTCTCAAAAAGCCATTTCCGGAAATCCAAGCCGTTTGCCGCGCTTTTATTACCAGATTTGATGCCCTACTAGGCGTTGTAGTGAGAAGAAATCAAAGAAAATGGTCAGAAAACGTCTTATTTCACCCATCGCGCAAAAGTACAAAAATAAAAAAAAACTTTTTTCCGGAACTTCCGAGAATATTTTGACAATTCCTACGGTGTCCACGGCCGCAGATTCCATGTTCCCCACCAAAATTCGGCTTCGGCGAACTTCGAAATCGATGCCGTTTATAACAATTTGGTTATCAAAGCTAAATCGACACAGTTTGCTGTTTTCATTTTCCTAACATATGGACAATTGCACAGGGGTCCCATGCAGAATGTCCACATGCGCCGTCTCAAAAACGTGAATAATGAAGTCACATGAAGGTTGTGAAAATGATGTTTCCTGGCACAGCCAACGTGCACTGCGACAGCAAAGAGTGGTTTGCAATAGGTGTTCGACTGTACGTCCATATAAATGATGCTCTGCAGGTGGAAATGAAGCATAATTGTACTTCTTGTTGTGATGTTGACATGTTCAAATATCGTCAGACTGCATCGTTGTCATGTGTAATGGCATTCAGTACGTGTTGTAAGTAAAGTCATAAAGTCATAAAGTGTTAAGGCTTAATAAGAGCCACAGGGGCCCATCTGGATTAAGCCTATCTGGAAAAGGTACTAGAAATGTGCATACTCTCACCCCAATCAATCCCTTACCTCAAGTTCCTAGGAAGCAATATATCGCAGCCTATCTAGCACCAATTCACTTGCTATTGCATAACACCCTCCCATTGTGCTACCATAGACAATCTCATCACTATCACATCCCGAAGGAAGGTGCTGAATCCACTGCTAGGTACACCCTATATAAAGTTATAAAGCGTTTAGACTTAATAAGAGACTCACTTGCTATTGCATAACACACTCAACAATTACAAACTCCTCCCATCATACCCATTGTGCTACCATAGACAATCTCATCAGTATCACATCCAGAAGGAAGGTGCTGAATCCACTGCTAGGTACACCCTATATAAAGTTATAAAGCGTTTAGACTTAATAAGAGATCCAAGGGCCCATCCAGTTAAGTCTGTAAGTGGAAGATAATATAAGCCTGGTAAAAAGACCCTCACCAACCATCCCACATCCTGAAGAACCAGTCCTCCAATATCCCACAGACCTATCAATGCCTATCTGCCCTAGCTTTCCAGCCCTATTCCCCTGATTTCTCTTGGTTGGTTGGTTATTGGTTTTACGACACGTCGACCGTTGAGTCATGTAGCGTCGCCAATCTCTCACGCCGATTGGTCGCGGGCGAACTCTTAACACATGTGGATTGAATGCCTTATCAATAATTTTCAAAGTGCATCCATGCCTGCTTAAAGGGGTCTGTGCCGTGCACACTTACTTAACATACATCTCACCCCATCCATCACAAATTAGAACTCAAAAACAAGATTTTCCTGTCTAAAAAATGTATCCACCCTACTTTAGTAGGGTAACCACTGGATGTTCTGAAGTAAAATTACGCCGTTACATGGATATAAGCTTCGACACTATGGTGATCATGCAATTTTCAGCCCTTGTTAATGAAGCTACAAGAGCTGCATTAGAGACCTACTAATGTGTAAATTGGAAAAAAAAAGTTATCATCTGGTGTTTATTTCGTTGTTCTATCCCATCGTTGTTTGATTGTGCACTGTTTAGTGAAGTGCAGTAATGTGCAATAATGTGCAATATGCAGGGAGTGCCCAAAACGTGAACAATGAAACCACAGGAAGCTTGTGAAAATGTTCACATTTTCCGGGACACGCTATGCATACCGTGACAAAAACGCATGTGTTTGCATTACGATAGGGATTCGACTGTCCGTCAATGCAAATGATGTCTACAGGTAAAATGAAGGCATAATTGTACTTCTTGTTGTGGGGCCAGCATGATCAGATGTTTCCATTACCAGACCACCACATATTCCGAAGTAAAATTACGTCTTCACCCGTAGATAAACCTATGGATGACCTATCGGCAATACTTTCTGACCGGCGGTGGCAGTCCGCTGTGTCCAAGGTGCCATGCTGTACTGTCAGTGCGGCACGTGCTGATTGCCTGCAGCCGACTTACCCACGAACGAAGGCCGTACCTTTGAACCGTAGCTTTTACCTGAATTTTACCTTTTTACCGTACCTTTTACCTATTTTGGACGTACATCTCTCTCTCTCTCTCTCTCTAACTTAGGGAAGTATTAGGGGACGAGTCATCAATTGTTCAATCGGGACGGCTCTTTCGCTCCCTACACGACAAAAAGTTTTCTGTGATTTATGCCCCTCATTAACTCGCATTTACACCTGACAAAATGAGGATAGTAGCACGGCATGATGCCATACGTACATCGACCTCTTTACATGCAGTTGTCTCGTCGACTGACCTTCTTGCAAGTGCCATTGTTTGATTGACGATGGTATGGGCGCTGCATGATCGACGCAGTTGATGTGCCCATAGACTCCAATAACCAAGCTATCGGTAATGGGTGACCTTGAACTTTGTGAAGTTTATTAAGGCAAACTATAAGACTTACATTAATAAGTTTTAAATATTTGTTGGTAAGCAAACGTTTTTATATCATCCTTCTTCATCTCATTGTTCAATCCCCATAGTTTTTCAGTGGGAGACAACTTATTCGAAATCCGTCTGTTCCGAGAATCGCAAAATCATAGAAACCGTGGAGAACGGACGCGTATATGGGATATTTAGAAGCAAAACACTGTATTATATTTTTTCATAAGGCAGACCAATCATGCCCATTTGTATTTTTGCCATCAAATTTTTAAATTTCAATGGACTCGGGGTCACAGAGAAGATCACGAGTTCACGAGGTCACGGGGTCACGAAGTCAAACGTGAGAAATGTTGATATTTTATCACGGATAATTTCTTTGATCATTTTTCTCCTCAACGATGCATAATATGCCACACTTCCTCCTCATTATCGATGAGATATCCATCGCCAAAAATACCCTTGTTGTGACCTCAAAATACTGCCCCAGGCTATAACTCCGAAACCGTTGGTGGGATCGAGCTAAAAGTTGTTCAGGCGTGTTCAGAGCACAAGACTACCATGCACACCAATTTTGGTCCAAATACCAATTTAGTGGGTGTAAAATTTGAATTTGTTTGGTCGATCTGTCGTGGAATGCACCAGGTGACTTACTTTAACATTGCTAGCCCCCAATATTATTAATAAGTTAGTTATTTGGGCTTCACAGCAAATCAACTCCCCAATTTCTTAGCTCAGACTGTGATTGCCAGTGCAATGTTCCATGCACTAAAATCATGCTCATGCTTGTGTACACACAATACTCTACAAGCTTGGTCATTCATCTGATCATAAGTCTGCTGACTTATGGGCATGTGTTGAATCAATCAACTGGAGAACCAGCACATGCTTAAAATTTACTATAGACTAAGTGAAACAAATCAAAATTCCATTATCATCTTCCACAAGCAACAGCCAGTCCTGTATAAATGCAATGCCCAGAATAAAACCCAATATACAGCTTCACACAACACCAGAGCAATGTTACATCAGTTTTGGCCACACAGTGGCCTTCCATGGTATCATGTTTTCCTTCACAAAAATCATCATGAGCAGTTTCAATCAGGCCATGCACCAAATGTATTCATGAGGGAGTTGCTAGTCACTGGAGTTCCCCTTGAAGTTTATACACAAGGTACTGCATATTGTACTATCTTCATCAGTTGTCTGCCACTGAAGAAAATACTTCATAAATTGCTTTGCAAAATACCCAGCCAGTTTTCTCCCAGTTAGATGCAAACTTGACAATTCATCCTCATAGCATCCATCCTTTGTTGTTGAAGTAGCATTAGACATGTCTAGTGGTGTCAAACAGGGTTCTGAGCTGGGGTCACTTCTGTTCCTGAAGCATCATAGCCTTACAAACTGCAATCTGAGGGCTGTGTTCATCCATCTGAAAACTAGTAACAAGGCCCACAGAACCATCTCATTAAGGTATGTAAAATGCTTGTAGCATTAGTGAATCAATGCCTCAGTGACATGCCTATGATGTAATCACATCATACCAGCATGCATGACATTGTTCAAATTGAAAAATGTGCATCAGCAGTGAAAATGAGTGGTCACATTTTCAAAATCATGTTCATAAAAGTGGCATTCTGTAGAAAACATACACAAATTCCTAACACTTGAAAAAATAAACTTACCAAATAGTTCACTTTGTGTACCACAAGCTATTCCATCACATTTTTGGGGTCTGGCCCCTTAAGAAAATCCTGGCTATGCCACTGAATACTATTGGCATCCTATGAGTACCCTGGTTTGTATGACTACCAGTTTATCAGATGTAGTAGCAATGCCAGGTAGACAGGTACTATTTTTACACTTGAACTTCATCATTGTCATTTTTATGCTGCATAACTTTGTACTTGTGAAATTCCTTCAAAATGCCTGAATCATGCAAGCATTCAGCAGACTCCACCTTTGCTACAATTCAATTCATCCCCTTGCATGTCGATGGTGCTTATTGACTTTACAACACATCAACTATTTTGGATCACATAGCTTAACCAATCTCTCATGCTGATTTGTTGCAGGCACAGTGGCAAAAGGTGGAACTAGAGACCACAACCACTCAGTTTGATGAGAACTTTACTCGTAGACCACTGGCACCCTATTGTGCCTTAATAGGTAGTATTGTTGGTAATCTTTACCTTTCAGCCGACACATACTGCCAAGGTTAGTGATTTGTAAAGAGGTGTACAGTGGGGAACAGCAGGGTGGGAAATAAGGCACTTCTTAAGAGATTTTATCTCTGAAAACATTTTTGCACTCTGGGTTCATACTGGATAGGATGGGCTTCACATGTACTCCAACACAAATGTGGGAAAAAAGATATCACTAAAAACAAACACAGAACAAAACAAACGACACCCAATAAAAACGCTGGTTATTCCACTTACGGTCACCACTCAAACTAATCACTTTTTGTAGCAGTCAGCAGCCGGACCACAGCTTCACACACTCCATCCATCTCAACCACCGGAATTGCCGACAACAACGCGCCAACAGCAACTTGCAAGAGGATGAGCATACGCACTGAGAACACTGTTCTCCGGCTCTGGAGCAGCGTCTCAGAATACTTGTGTTCCTGCCACCCTATAGTGGGAAACTTTAACAGTTTTAAGAGACGTATCCAGAGTCCCGGAGGCCACCGATCAGAATTGGCTGCATTAGCATTTTCTGTTCTGAAATCTGTCTGTCAACCAATCAATGCAAGGTATTTTATATATGACGTCATAACCATTAGCAACTTTGAACACATGGTTAACAGTGTCCACACAAGTTAACAGTAAACACAAGACCTTGACTGATCCTTTGCTTTGATCACATCCAACTGTGGCATGTGCGGTAGCGGAGTTGCGTTCGTATTACGTGGGAAATTGGCTGAGTAGGTAGGTATGTGCTCTGAGCTGAGGGTGAAGTGTGAAGTATTTTTGTTTGTTTTTTATATGGCTAGCCTTGTACTGAGACCAACAGTGAAAGGAAAATGCATTTCTCCTTAGTTAGTTATTTGGGTTTTAGGGCGCATCAACTGCATTGGTTATACAGCGCCCATAATGCATTTCTCCTGTGAGTTATAAGAAACGAAACAGTGCTGATTATTACGAGTCACTGCTGGGCGGTGCCATCCATTGTTCACTTCTTTGTTCGTATGTTTTGGCATTTGATTTGACCAAAAATGAGAATGATATTACTTATGCTTATTATGTAGGTACTGATTTAGGTTTTTCCGGTTGGTTACTGGCAAACAGATTCCATGCATAAAAAATAATGTCCATGAAAATGTACTCCGGAAGAAATCGGTATGCCTTCCGACTCCCAACCCGGAAAGTAAGTTTCCCACTCTGGGGAACAGTGACATCACAGGAGTCGGGTGTCGGTAAAGATTGCCACCTAACCGAGACTAAGATAATGTAGCATAATATACAAAATGTATATCATGATATAATCTAACCTAACCGAAAGTCATCATGGACATCGGCACTTGTGACATCGTGACATCACTTCCCGGACTCCTGTGACGTCACTGTTCCCCACTGTACACCTCTTTACAAATCACTAACCTTGGCAGTATGTGTCGGCCGAAAGGTAAAGATTGCCGTATTGTTTTTGTTTGGGTATAGGTAATATGTTCTTGTTTCACCAGAACTTTTTTATTCATTACGCAACATATATTCTCCCTCGACTGCAAAACATAAGGGGCCACATTACCCACCTATGCAAGGGAATAAAATTGTTTGCACTCACCTTTTTAAATGGAAATTAAAAAGACTGCACAACAGGAGTTTTTTTGGCTCTGAGGGCATCCATTCCCAAAATTGTGATGCTAAGTTCCTATTTGATTTCACCATTCATACCTACTTTTGTAGAACCATCAATGATCTAAAGCAAATTTGCTGAAACACATCAACACATTAATGTCACAATCCTGAACAGAAGCCGATGTAGGTAGTCAGTACAATGCAACATACTCTGAGATACCTAGACAGGCAGGTACCTACCTGCACAGATGGCTTTGGTTAATCCACGAGCACGAGCCTTGGATACCAGGATCAATTAGGTAAAGGGTACGAAAGATTATGGGCCGCAGTTCGTCACAAGCTCCTTTTAAAATAAGAAATGTCCCAATTACCTTGCTTCTTGTGGCTCATGATTATTGAGGCAAGTCAAAGATAAAATAAACACGCAGATCACCCTCCGGCCCCAAAACACGGAAAGCGCCGACGACGACCACCACGCATAACATGAAAACGCTTTTCAAATCAATCCCGCTGTCACGAACGGTTATTCACGTCAAGATAACTAGAGACAACAGGTACACCAAAGCTGCAAATCTAGTATATTTGGTTTAAACTAGATATAATCGAAGCCACATGACGTCATATACCAGAAGTGCCCTTTTATGCTAAAACATTGCTGAATTATATTCCGGTTTTGGATTATCATGATAAATCTACTGGAAATGGTGTTTTTCATTTTCGCACAATTGTGGCGCTTTTCCTACGATTTAAAAAGCCACAGGAGCTCGCCCCTCCGCCAAGCGACCGCAGGAGTACGCCTCCGCCAAGCGACCGCAGGACTGCCCCTCCGCCAAGCGACCGCACGAGTAGCCATCCGCCAAGCGACCGCAGGACTGCGCCTCCGCCAAGCGACTGCAGGAGTACGCATCCGCCAAGCGACTGCAGGTGTGCGCCTCCGCCAAGCGACCGCACGAGTACGGATCCGCCAAGCGACCGCAGGAGTACGCCTCCGCCAAGCGAACGCACGATTACGCCTCCGCCAAGCGACCGCAGGAGTGCGCATCCGCCAAACGACCGCAGAAGTGCGATATTGGTAGATATGCTATTACCCGGCATGTTGAGTTTTCGAACTATTTATCTAGCTTTCGAGCAAATAACGGGTTTGTGGTGACCAACACGATACAAACAGGATAGCCTCGGTCTTGTAATGCCCAAGTTCGCATCTAGTTTTGGTATATCCCAAAGATATTGGCACTGTTAGCCAAATGGCTGCACCAATGCATGGAAGGATGGTTTTCTTTTTGTGGCTTTAACTTCTGAAAAAATGGGTTTGTGTTCACAAATACGACAAGAACATGATAGGCATTCACGTTGTATCACCGAACTCCGCATCTGATTTTGACCATATCCCAAAGATATTACTACTGTTAGCTAGCCATATAGATATATTAATACGAGGTACGGGGAGTTTTTGAACAATGTATCCAGCTTCCGAGCAAATAAATGGTTTGTGTCAACCAACACGATACAAACAGGGTAGCCTAGGTCTTGTAATGCCCAAGTCCGCATCTAATTTTGATGATATCGCAAAGATATTGGCACTGTCAGAGAGCCAAATAGCTGTGCCATTACATGGCATGATGGTTTATTCTCCAGTGGCTTTAGCTTCGGAAAAAAAATAATGGGTTCGCGTTCACAAATACGACAAGAACATGACAGGCTTTCATTTTGTGGTACCAAAGTCCGCATCTGATTTCGGTCATAGCCAGAAGATGTTGGAACTGTTAGATAGCCAAATAAGTATACTATTACCAGGTACCATGGGATTTTACAAAAATGCGTCATAATTTTCGAGCAATTAGCGGATTCATGTGAACAAACACGCAGTCAGGCTACGGTCCGAACTTGTAATGCCCAAGTCCGCATCTAATTTTGATGATATTGGCACAAAGATATTGGCACTATTAGAGAGCCAAATAGCTGTGCCGTTGCATGACAGGATGGTTTTTCCTCCTGTGGCTTTAACTTCTGATAAAATATTGGATTTGTGTTCACAAATACGACAAGAACTTGATAAGCTTTCACTTTGTGGTACCCAAGTCCGCATCTGATTTTGACCATAGCCAGAAGATGTTGACACTGTTAAATAGCCAAATAAGTATATTATTACCCGGTACCATAGGATTTGTCAAATTATGTCTTAATTGTCGAACAAATAGCGGGTTTATGTGAACAAACAGGCAAAGCCAGGCTACGGTTCGAATTTGTGATGCCCAAGTCCGCATCTAATTTTGATCGTATCACTATGTTTGTGATACCGGAAGATGGCTAAGTGACTGTATTATTACGCAATGCGATGGTTTTTGTTTAATTTCCCTTATCTCAGCCCACAGGCAAGCGTTTCATTAACAGACGGTCGCAACAAGCTCCCGTTGCGGTAGTGGCAACACCTGTCGCTGGTGGCGCTAGTTGACCCGCTAGCCGCCGTCGACTCCTATCGTATTTGCCTGCCGTTTGAAAACATATTCACTGAATCTTCAAGGTTTGTATCGTTCTTGTTTGTTCCCGTGCCAGTGGCCTTGAAGCAAAAGGTACCATCCCTTGAATTAACTTGGCAAAATCTGGCCGTGGTTGATATTGTTGAAGTGCTTGCATCTTAAGCAATTTATGTCAATTTACAAGGCCGTAAACAATATCAACTTTGTCATCATGTCTTTGAAGTCATTGATGTCAGCTTTCTGATCTTGTGATTAACTTATCGACCACCACCAACCAATATACCAACTTATTCTGTGCGTTGGTCTCCTATCAGTTATCATATTGTTCCTGTTATGCTATGTGTAATCATGTACATACATACTGTGTCACACACCAACTTGTACACAAGTTGGTAATTGCTTGCCCATTGCATCACAACTGGGTAATGGTTACTGGAGAAGCAAGGCCGGATGTTACTCTAACCAGGGTCATCCAGGTCCTTATTTTCAGGTAAAATTTGTGCTTTTTAGGTAACATTTGGATTCTTGGCATTTCTTTTTGCAATGCAATGTAAATGAATGTGGTTAGCATGTGTCCACTCTCAGGTTTCCTGTGTGAGATATGATTTGGATTGGGCCATTTAAGGTCTGTTATTGCAGTTGGAATCATGGTTACATAGTTTAATGTCACAGTCTACATTTTGCACACTATTTCCAAGGTAAAGCTAAAATGAGGAAAGGATAATTTAGGTGCTTCTTTAACTTCCTCAATTTTTGTAAAATAATTTTTGAAGTTTTGAAACTTTTGTTTTCAATAGGGGCCAGGCTAGGGTAAACTATGTTTTGCTAGATGAGGTTTTTGCAATTGTACTTGCAGAATAGGTGATTCAGGTGTTTCTTCCTCCATTTTTTTATCTGGTTCAATACCACGGATGGGAATAAAATGTTGGCTGTTTATGGCAGGAATAGCTTAAACTAAAATATTTAACTTTAAACTGTAAACACAATGATTAATCATTTCACAACACTAAACCAATTCAATCTAGTCAGGGAAATAAATAAGTTAATAGCCAATTCATGGTTAATCAGTCCCATGGTTATACAATGAAAAAAATATTGGATCCATGCAATCCGCATTGAAGCTGTTATCAGGGCTGGTCAAGTGGCGCTTACGGCGTTGCCGTCAACTCTTGCTGGCAGTCGGAGGATGCTGATGGTCTTTTTCCTTTACGAAGATTTCTTACGTTATTGTGCATGTGACGTTACGGTGTCGAAGAAGGGGCTGGACAGTAAACACCTCCCGGATGTTCATTGTTTAATTTACTTTACTTCTCTCCAAGGGAGTGTGCAGCTGGGATGGGGTCTCACGTCGGCCATCTAGCGGCCGGCGGAAGAAGCGGCGAAGCGAGCTGCAAACGCACCATGCACTCGATCATTGCCACTCCCTCCCATGCCACCGAGAGGTTATATCTTCCTCCTAGACAAGTGGCAGGCAATCGATGTGGAACGCGACGCCGGTGAAAAAAAAACTACATGCCGTCAAGCAACTTCTGAGACCATGGAGCTCGTCGTGTCGTAAGCGTTGACGATAAGAGGTTGCACTGTGCCGCCTCCACAAAATGTATGTTTATGTAATTTACATAAACCTATTTGTTATGCTGTGCCAACAAACCTCTTTGCTCAAGATGTCATGAACTATTGACAGCTCGCCACACTTTAATCTCCTGTCCTCTTTACGCTGAAGAGCGTGGATGTCATGTTGGCTTTGCACAGGTATATTTACTTAGTGATCCTCTGTCGGATGCTTCTTCAATGTCCAACCGGGACGACTGATGGACTTCTTTCTGAAGTGTCGTAATCGGCAATGCATACCCATCACTGATATGCACCGCATGTAAAATCTATAGCACAATAGCACCATGTGAGATGCTTCATGCCTTATTTAACCGCACTTCGATCACAATCTGGGTTATGGGCTCAATATGACCACATAGTAGTCGAGGCGCCCCAAAACCCACATATGTATGTGGTGGTACGGTCAGACCGTGCACGTCGTGGGTATTACAGGGTAACAGCACCCCCCTAGCCTTAGAATAGCCAGTTCGACCGTACTAACGAACCCCCATCGGTGGCCTTCCCCTATCCTACACCTATCCACGCGCCTTGGTGCTACAACATGATGTTCATCCTCTAGTTGAGGCGGTGTTAGTTTTGTGCGGCCAGCTCTAAGTCTAGTGAGCATGACTTCCTCCTGGCGGTGTGGTTAGTTTGATGTGTTCCATGTGCTTAGCGTTGATTTGATGTGGGTGTAGCTGAAGTAGCGAGGTGTAGAGTTTGCCGTGTCCATGTCCTCTAGTGATGCTTACGCATGTGGCGTTGTAGGAGTGCTTTGAAATAATCTACCGGATGTTCCGTGTAGAGATAAGTGGTTGATGCCAAGGCTTGCTTTGCCAAACCGTCTGCTCGCTCGTTTCCCCACATGTTGACATGGCCCGGAATCGAGAAGAAGGAAAAGTTGCTTACGTTGCGGGCCACGGCCCGTTAGATTTGATCAATAACTGAGTGCTGACAGTCGTGTGTGTTGCTAATTGACTGAAGGACTGATTTGGAATCTGAACAAATTACTAGTTGCTCGTTTTGCGCCTCTTTAGAATGGAGATATCGAGCGGTGTAGATGGAGAAGTTACCCGATAGCGTTAGGCGTCAGACGCAATGTTACTGCGGACATCGAGGGGATCTCCAGTAAAGAAAGAAAACAGGTGTCATTCAAGAACTCTGAAACATGCGCCCCCGACAAGCGGTCCCGGATGCTCACTAGTGTGTGCGCGAAGAATATTGTTACGATTTGTGAGACTGTGTCTCCATAAAATATGATGCGAAGTGCATTTATGAAAGTTAGCTTGCCTTCAGAAGTCAATTTTATAGCGACTTGCAGTGACCTATTGCGCATATTGTTACTTTTCGTATTTCCTTTTTGAACTATTTTCCACCATAGACGGCAGGCCGCCGGCCGCCTCCGGCCCGTCACCAACCGCCCGCCATTCTAACATGGCGGAGCGCGGGATTCCTATTCCCTGAATGTTAATGGGCCCCAACGCCAAAGTTACGGGCAGATTTTCATATTTGAAACGATAGACGATGTGCCTGGCATGAGTTCCGCCACCATTAGAGTTGAGGCCGACGGATTTTGGCGAAATTGTTTAAGAACATTACGCTTATGGGCGTTGAAGGGAAAGAATGCATCTACAACCGTGAATTTCTCCTACACCATTTTGGCGTGTCAGAGCCGATGTTGCTTAGTATTGTTGAAGGGCGGAACTTTGCTTTCCATCGTGCCACCGCTCGGCGGCCCTACGGATCGTCTAGGCAGCAACCGTCGGCGCTTGACATGCATCGAGCCATGCCAGAACGTCAATAATGTCACAAAGCTTCATGTCTAAAGGTAGAAAGTGACAGGGTTAGACATCGGATTTCCAAAGGTCGGACCTTTGGAAATCCTGAGGCCTGGTCCAGTGATGGCGATGCTTACTTTGTCCTCGTGTTTTGACCCAACCGTGAACATCCTCCTTCCTCCAGGCCGCGTTATGTGAGGGGCCTTCCGGTGCGCTGCTGAAGTCCGATTCACACCGCGCCCATTTCGGTTTTACCCACTCCGGACATTTGTCAGACGTCCGTAGAACGCCTACGGCTATCCGTTTTCGGTGGGCGCGGCGTTGTGACTTCGGAGCGGCAATTTATGCAAATCTGACGCTCCTCCGATGTCGATCCAAAAGTGGGAATTACTTCGACTTTTGCGCTACAAAGACATACGATATCCGTCGAAAACGTAGTTTGAAGGAGTGCCTGCGATTCTCTACATTGTTTTTCTCCGCCTCCATGTAGGTATTCGGCATTGGGCACCCATTTTCAGAAATTGACGACACTGATGGTAGTTAAGTATGATTGATGGTATGATCGTAAATAACTCTAATAACAAAATAGTATTACTCAATGAGGTTGTAGAAAAAAGGGGCGGGGATGGCCGAGTGGTTAAGGTTCTGAGCACTGGAAACGAAGGTCCCAGGTTCAACACTCACAGCGCTCGAGACATTTCCCAATCCCGTGTCCCACCGGCGAAACAGTGTGAGCGGCGCCATAAGCCGTGCTCGTGCATTAAGAGTGTCGTGAACCACCCAATAAACAACAATCACCAAACAAAGCAAAAAAACTGCCGTCCAGCTTTTCTACCCTTCTCTTCTGCGCTCCATATACCTTCAAGAAACGAGGTGTGTGTGTCAGGACCAAAGGTGGGCGCGCCGCTGAATTTTGGTACTTGCGCCCGCGCCCCTGCGCCGGCGGCGATGCCCACCTGCGCCCGCGCCGCTGCGTCGCTATTTTTGGGCCCTGCAGTTGCGTCCCGGGCCGCTGCGCCGCTGCGCCGCGCGCCGCTATTAATTAAGTATGCCTATACAAAAACTATGTGCAGTGCCGAAGTTTCTACCTATTTAGTCCCCAAAGCCAGTTTAGGCTATAAAAAAAATCATTTTTATTGAAAATACAACTTATAATTGGCATCACAGTTACCTATATTCACATTAATGATTAAACTATGGCCCGTGAGCTATATTGCTCGGCCGGCGGTAAATTTAGCCAGATTGGCCCCGCCCACTGATTCTGAGTTTCTGTATCTACTCATCCTTCTACTCAATGTCCTCCTCCTCCTTGTCCTCTATGTTAGGCTCCAAGTACTTGTACCCCATAAGCTTCAGGTTGCCGCGGAGGAACACCAGCTGCTCAAAGTTGCAGGCCGTCAGGGAGGCCCTTTTGGGCCTCAAGATGTCCCCGGCGACGCTGAACAGCCTCTCCACTGCAGCAGAGCTGGGGAGGGCAGTGTTGTATTTAATGAACATGTCCACCCAGGCCTCCCTGTGCTCCATGGGGAACATCTTGATGGTCAGGGGGTCCTCATTGTGGGCCCGCTTCCAGGACCGCATGGCGTTGTTAAGGACCTCATCCAGATACTGCCTCCCCTCCTCAGGAGCGTCCTCATCGTCCATGAGTAGGTTGACAATGTCCTGGCGTCTGGGCTGGTTAAAAGGTTTTAAAGGTTACTAAAAGTTTTAGTAATGTATATAGAACTTTACAGGTAGTTACTTTTGCTAATGTATATGGTTAGTATAATTACTTATAATACTACACGTAACAGGTAGTCAGGTACATATGTGTTTGCCGCGTCGGATTCTTAGGTCGTCTTTTATCGCTCGCTGAAGCTGGGCAGCGGCGCGGATTTTTTACTTGCGCCGCGCGTCGTTGCGCCGTTGTTTTTTTTAATTCGCGCCGGCGCCGCTGCGCCGCCGGTTTTTAAGGTGCGCCGCCGGCGAAGCGCCGCAGCGGCGCAACTTGCGTGCGCCGTGCCCACGTTTGGTCAGGACTGAATGGAACCGAGTGTAAGTGATTCTAGACTTTTCAACTTCGTTCGAGACGGACGTCTGACGTCCGTAAAACCTGAAGCGGGCGAGATGTGCATCGTGATTTAGTCTTGATTGCGTCGTTTATGTATCATTTGATGACAAGCTGCAGACGACAACAGTCGGTTTTACAGCGGCAATTTGCTCTCCCGTCTAGTCACTTTTCATCCTTCCAAGTATTTCCTTGCTTCAACTAAACATTCCAGACATGAACTAAAAAAGTACATTGAGGAACATTTATCATTAACAAGAATTGATTTCACTCAATTTTCTCAGCTTTTTCATTTATAAAACTTGTTTCTTGGTGGTGAGAATAAAACGATTTTAGTCTGATTGTTTTAGGATAATTTTCCATAAACCATTTTATATTCCGAAACCTATATCCCAGTACGCGGCAGGCAACAAATCAGTCGGTGCACGAGCGTCCTACTCGTGGGGTGTGTTGTGAATATTTATTAGTTGTGCGGAGTGAGCATGTCGGCAGTATCAGGTATGGATTTATAAACTTGGTTGACATCAATTAAGTGTACCTTTGTTATTATTTTCTCTACCGTTGCTCAGGAAGCTGGCTTATAACTGCATCCTTCGCTAATTTTTTTTTTTATTTTTTTTTTTTTTTTTTTTTTTTTTTTTTTTTTTTTTTTTTTTTTTTATTTTATTTTTTTTTTTTTTTTTTTTTATTTTTTTTTTTTTTTTTTATTTTTATTTTTTTTTTTTGTTTTTTTTTTTCCCTTTTTTTTTTCCTTTATTTGGGGGGTATTTTTAAATAAAAATTTTGAAATTTTTTTTTATTAAGCACTTTTTTTTTTTTTTTTTTTGTTTTCTTTGTGCTTCTAGAAAGAGAAGAAGTAGGTTTTTTTTCTATATAAATTAAAAAAGGTTTTTTAATTTTTTTTTTTTTTTTATTTTTAATATTAATTTTTTTTTTTTTTTTTATTTTTTAACTTATATTGTAAAAAAAACTAATAAAAAAATTAAATTTGGAAGACGCTTTCTAATTTACGTGGGGGGGGGGTAAATTGGTGTTGTTTTTTTAAGGGAAGGGGGGGGGTTTTATTTATTTTGTGAGGGAGGGAAAAAAAATAAAAAAAACTTAATTGATGTTACCAAATTATAAACCATCCTGATCCCGGGGGTGATTCAGAACATCCAAAAAACTAACATCCAAAGACCAAAAGTCCAATTACAAAACATCCAAGAAACGTAAAGTCCAAAAACATAACATCCAAAAACCAAACGTCCAAAGTGAATAAAGTCCAAAAACCGTACATCCAAGGATCCCAAAAGTCCAAAGACGCAAAGTCCAAAGACGCAACGTCCAAAAACCAATAATCAAGAACTTCACAGGGTAGTTCATACCTTCTCCGCTAGGCGAATAATTCGCGACTCTATTGCATCCTTACCGAATGCTTAGAGGAACGCATCCAAAGCCGTTATCGGATGTTATCGAGGGATTCTTCGCCGTTGTACAGTCGAGTCTGGCGAATTTGTCTGCCGAGTTTGAAAAAGGAGATTCTGCGTGGTAACGGGAACTGTTGCCATTATGGTTATTTCTGACGGCTTGGCTTTGGCGATTGTTGCTTCGGCCTCCTGCCTACCTTGGTTTAGTGTCCTGGTAAGTGGCAAGTGCAAATATTGCGATATGTGCCGAATTTGGTAGGTCAATTGCAAATTACTGATTTTTATTTGCGTCCATTTACTGTCTTAGCACTTCAACATCACTTGACCATCTGTGGTTGTGTCACATTCTTATACCATATGGTTATATGAATGCACCTAGGTCCTAGGTAGTTGCCTACCTAGGTACCCACCTACCTATGATGAGAATTGATTTATCAGTGCATGCATAGATCAAGATGGAATCCCACCAAATATGTTGATGTTACCAGCACTCCAGTTGGTGGCACATCTATTTTGAAAAGTTGATGAAAAATTATACCATGATTCAGGGAATATGTTGGAAGATCTTAAGTGAGTAGGGTTAGATATATCTTGTTAGGTAGGTACCTAGGTAGGTATCCATGTCAAATGTGGTGAATATTTTCATTTGAATTCAAGATATGGTATTGGATGGGGTGCTGAGTATTCTTTTGTCTATGCTGATAGTATCTCGGGGAAGTGGTGGTTTTATTTTCCATCTTCGTAAACTCCATTTTTGGGAAATTAGTTGTATAATCATGAATGGTGATGCACCAGGTTCCCAATTTTTGGAACTTCTTATATGTCATTACTGCACTCAAATCAATTTTAGTGTAAAGTAAATAAAATTGTGTGTTGTAGCTCATCATCTTGATGTGGTGTTACCTTATATGGTACATTGGTTTGTTTGTGGACCTAAGAAAACTCAGTTGAATTATGATATTAACATGCTTAAAGGCAGCAACAATAGTCGGTTTTACAGCGGCAATTTGCTCTCCTGTCTAGTCGCTTTTCATCCTTCCAAGTCCTTCCTTGCTTCAACTAAACATTCCAGATATAAACTAAAAAAGTACATTGAAGAATATTTATTATTTAAAAAAATTGATGACACTCAATTTTGTTCAGCATTTTCATTGACAAGACTTGTTTCTTGGTGGTGAGACTAAAACGATTTTAGACTGATTGTTTTAGTATAATTTTGCTTAAACCATTTCATGTTCTGAAACCTATATCCCAATATGCTGCAGGCAACAAATCAGTTGGTGCACGAGCATCCCACTCATGGGGTGTGCTGTGAATATTTATTAGTTGTGTGGTGTGAGCATGTTGGCAGTATCAGGTATGGATTTATAAACTTGGTTGACATCGATTAAGTGTACTTTTGTTATCATTTACCTACTGTTGCTCAGGAAGCAGGAAGTGGTTATAAGCTCAGGCTTATAACCACATCCTTTGCTAATTTAACCACAGCACCAATTTGTCATCTGGCAGTTATCTGTCGGCTGCCAGATACCGTAGAGCTGAATGCAGTCTCGAAGTAAATTAGAAAGTGTATTGCAATTTGCTGATATTCGTAAATTTTATTATACTTATTTCAGCAGTGTCAATAGTAAAACCTATTTCGTTATTAAAACTGATGTGAGAATTAGATTTGGTAGTCACTTTTAATTTATGCAAATCACTATGCCTGGTCTTCTCCCTCTATCTTGTTCCTGAGACCACGCGACCTGGGACTGTGGGAAAAAATTTCCGCTGTAAAACCGTCTACTGTGTTGGAAATTTCTCCAATCAAAGTAGGCTAATATGTTGTTTTAATCGCTTAACTTCTGTTATGTTTTAATCTTGTATGTAGTCACCAAATACGTTATTTGTGTATTGCAACAACTGGGTGACATGGGTGATGTGATTATTTCCCTTGTATCACACAACAATAGGTCATTTTACAGCTGCAATTTGCTATCCTGTCTAGTTGTTTTAGATCCTTCCATGCCCTTCTTGGCCTCAACTAGAACATTCAAGATATGGATTAATAATATATATCATGTCATTAAATGTTAATAATGGTTGGTTTCAATCAATTTTTGCAGCTTTCTCCTTGACACCAATTGTTACTTGGTGGTGAGAAGAAAACTATTTTAGACAGTGTTTTAAGCATAATTTTAATAAAGATATTTTACATTCCAAAACCCATTCCCCAATATGTGACAGTAACAAATCAGTTAATGCATCAGCTTCCTACTCATGAGCTGTGTTGTGTTTATTTGTGTGGTTTGAGCATGTAGGGAGCATTGATATCGGGTATGGGTGTATCGACTTGGTTGACATTGATGAAGTATACTTTTGTTATCATTTTATGTACTGTTGCTTATCAAATTGGCTTATAACCACATCCTTTGTTAGTTTAACCATAACACTAATTTGCCATCTGGCAGTCATATGTTGGCTGCCAGATTCCATGGAACTGAATGCAGTCTCGTACCTTGTTACTTGTGATGTTCTTAAGTTTAGTTCTACTTATTTCAGCAGTCTCCATACTAAAACTATTTTGTGATAAAACTAGTCAGGAAAATGGGGGTGATTCAGAACATCCAAAAAACTAACATCCAAAGACCAAAAGTCCAATTACAAAACATCCAAGAAACGTAAAGTCCAAACACATAACGTCCAAAAACCAAACGTCCAAAGTACATAAAGTCCAAAAACCGAACATCCAAGGATACCAAAAGTCCAAAGACGCAAAGTCCAAAGACGCAACGTCCAAGAACCAATAATCAAGAACTTCACAGTGTAGTTCATACCTTCTCCGCTAGACGAATAATTCGCGACTCTATTGCATCCTTACCGAATGCTTAGAGGAACGCATCCAAAGCCGTTATCGGATGTTATCGAGGGATTCTTCGCCATTGTACAGTCGAGTCTAGCGAATTTGTCTGCCGAGTTTGAAAAAGGAGATTCTGCGTGATAACGGGAACTGTTGCCATTGTGGTTATTTCTGATGGCTTGGCTTTGGCGATTGTTGCTTCGGCCTCTTGCCTACCTTGGTTTAGTGTCCCGGTAAGTGGCAAGTGCAAATATTACGATATGTGCCGGATTAGGTAGGTCAACTGCAAATTACTGATTTTAATTTGCATCCATTTACTGTCTTAGCACTTCAACATCACTTGACCATCTGTGGTTATGTCACATTCTTATACCATATGGTTGTATGAATGTACCTAGGTAGGTAGTTGCCTACCTAGGTACCCACCTACCTATAATCAGAATTGATTTATCAGTGCATGCATAGATCAAGATGGAATCCCACCAAATATGTTGATGTTACCAGCACTCCAGTTGGTGGCACATCTATTTTGAAAAGTTGATGAAAAATGATACCATGATTCAGGGAAGAAGTTGGAAGACCTTAAGTGAGTAGGGTTAGATATATCTTGTTAGGTACCTAGGTAGGTATCTATGTCAAATGTGGTGAATATTTTCATTTGAATTCAAGGTGTGGTATTGGATGGGGTGCTGAGTATTCATTTGTCTATGCTGATAGTATCTCAAGGAAAAGGTGGTTTTATTTTCCATCTCCGTAAACTCCATTTTTTAAATTGTTTTTATAATCATGAATGGTGATGTACCAGGTTCCCAATTTTTGGAACTTCTTATATGTCATTACTGCACTCAAATCAATTTTAGTGTGAAGTAAATAAAAATTGTGTGTTGTAGCTCATCATTTTGATGTGGTGTCACCTTATTTGGTACATTGGTTTGGTTGTGGACCTACGAAAACTCAGTTGAATTATAATATTAACATGCTTAAAGGCAGCAACAATAGTTGGTTTTACAGCAGCAATTTGCTCTCCCGTCTAGTCGCTTTTCTTCCTTCCAAGTCATTCCTTGCTTCAACTGAACATTCCAGATATAAACTCAAAAACTACATCGAAGAACATTTATTATTAAAAAAATTGATGTCACTCAATTTTTTTCAGCATTTTCATGGACAAAACTTGTTTCTTGGTGGTGAGAATAAAACGATTTTAGACTGATTGTTTTAGTATAATTTTCCCTAAACCATTTCATGTTCCAAAACCTATATCCCAATATGCGGCAGGCAACAAATCAGTTGGTGCACGAGCGTCCCACTCGTGGGGTGTGCTGTGAATATTTATTAGTTGTGGCATGAGCATGTTGGCAGTATCATGTATGGATTTATAAACTTGGTTGACATCGATTAAGTGTACTTTTGTTATCATTTTCTCTACCATTGCTCAGGAAGTTGGCTTATAACCACATCCTTTGCTAATTTAACCACAGTGCCAATTCGTCATCTGGCAGTTATCCGTCGGCTGCCAGATACCGTAGAGCTGAATGCAGTCTCGAAGTAAATTAGAAAGTGTATTGCAATTTGCTGATATTTGTAAATTTAATTATACTTATTTCAGCAGTGTCAATAGTAAAACCTATTTCGTTATAGGTTGATGTGAGATGATGTGAGAATTAGATTTGGTGGTCACTTTTATTTTATGCAGATCACTATGCCGGGTCTTCTCCCTCTATCTTGTTCCTGAGACCACGTGACCTGGGACTGTGGGAACAAATTTCTGCTGTAAAACTGGCTACTGTGTTGGAAATTTCTCCAATCAAAGTAGGCTAATATGTTGTTTTAATCACTTAACTTCTGTTATGTTTTAATCTTGTATGTAGTCACCAAATACGTTATTTGCGTATTGCAACAACTGGGTGACGTGGGTGATGTGATTATTTTCCTTGTATCACACAATAGGTCATTTTACAGCTGCAATTTGCTATCCTGTCTAGTTGTTTTAGATCCTTCCATGCCCTTCTTGGCCTCAACTAGAACATTCAAGATATGGATTAGTAATATATATCACATGTCATTAAATATTAATAATGGTTGGTTTCAATCAATTTTTGCAGCTTTCTCCTTGACACCAATTGTTACCTGGTGGTGAGAAGAAAACGATTTTAGACAGTGTTTTAAGCATAATTTTAATGAAGCTATTTTACATTCCAAAACCCATTCCCCAATATGTGACAGTAACAAATCAGTTAATGCATCAGCTTCCTACTCATCAGCTGTGTTGTGTTTATTTGTGTGGTTTGAGCATGTAGGGAGCATTGATATCCGGTATGGATGTATCAACTTGGTTGACATTGATGAAGTATACTTTTGTTATCATTTTATGTACTGTTGCTTATCAAATTGGCTTATAACCACACCCTTTGTTAGTTTAACCATAACACTAATTTGTCATCTGGCAGTCATATGTTGGCTGCCAGATTCCATGGAGCTGAATGCTGTCTTGTACCTTGTTACTTGTGATGTTCTTAAGTTTAATTCTACTTATTTCAGCAGTCTCCATGCTAAAACTATTTTGTAATAAACCAGTCAGGAAATTATCCCTATTCATTGTTCTGATTTATGTGGATCATTGTGCCAGGTATTCTCACTATATATTGTTTGAGCCCATGTGACCTGAGTGCTTGTTGATGTGTGCTTATCAGGTTTCCATGCTGCATTTCTAAGAATAGTTTGTGCATAAGTGTCATGCTTATGCTCACTATTATGGATGGTGATACACAAGCACATTTTAACACAATTCCAGGTACAGATATTATCATGTCTATTTAACAGTGCCACTTGTTGATACCATGGTATTGCAAGCATTATCATTAGCATGTGTATATTGTATATATATATATCCCTATGTTAGGTATCCCACACAGTAAATGGAAAGCATGCACCTATAGGCTCAAAATTGAGCTTGGAGGATTGAAATGCTATTCTAATTGGCATGCTGCCATGACTAATTTTGACATCTGACTGTGCTTGTTTGGACATATCGCACATAACCAAGATTTTTTAAACACTGCAATGTACCATAAATTATTCATAAATAATATGTGTTGCATTACATTTTTTAAGCCAGTGCTCCAAATTATGAAAAAAATTTACAAACATGGAATGTATAACACTGTTTCCCTAGCTGCTCTTCCCATTGCATGCTTAAACAAGATGGCCCCTGTGGCTCTTATTAAGTCTGGATACTTTATAACTTGATAGCAGGGATGGAAGGCAAAACTAGGTCTAATCTAATCAAATCATGAAGAAGTTTCATGACGTGGGAGGAAAAATTCTTCTTTCAGTGATACATGAAGAGGAAATGAACTGTTTCATAGTGTTCACAAGTGAGGGAAATTGTGTGCAAGATGTGGGCCTAGGAGGGACCTTCAGTAATAGTGATCACAACATGATGTGCTTTTCCTCATTTGTTGGAAGTGTAGGAATCAATGAAATATTTATTTTAAATTTTGCTAAAGGGAATTACAATGAGTTTGGGATCTTCATGAATGGAATCCAATAGTAAGAGTTATTGATAGGTTTATGCTTCTGAAATGTGGAGAATGGTAATAGATAAACTGTTTCAAGGCCAGGGTAAGTTCGTTCCTAATAGGTGGATTATATTGCAGAAGTTTAGGCACCCTCATGGCTTACCAAAAAAGTAAACCATTCAATGGAGTCA